>JAODUE010042109.1:0-18231 GCA_027564755.1 Amblyopsis hoosieri | reverse complement strand
TCTGTGTATGAAACCTAGCCTGAAAACCTTAAATATGAGGACTCTAATAAGGAAAGTAATCAACTGTTCCCTGACATGAAAGTGATTGTATTATAATTTGGCAACAGGGGTTGCACTGCTCTTGTTGACCAATGGTGTCACTTGGCAAGTAAGCACTCCTGCTTTTATTGTTCTGTGTATGAAACCTAGCCTGAAAACCTTAAATATGAGGACTCTAATAAGGAAAGTAATCAACTGTTCCCTGACATTGTATTATAATTTGGCAACAGGGGTTGCACTGCTCTTGTTGACCAATGGTGTCACTTGGCGACCTACTACACTATGACTACAACTATGACGTACTACATTTTATTCAGAAATGAAAAATGTGTGTATACTCCTTTCTCATCTTGTTACATAATTTTTTTGAATATTAGCACTTTATTGGTAGACCTCTAGGAACTACCGTGGATATAAAAAGTCTACACACCCCTGATAAAATACCAGTTTTTTGTGATGTAAAAGAACGAGACAAATATACAAAGTCTTTGTGTTGTTTTTGATAACTTTCATTCTAATCACGCATCAGAACCATTACCCAAGCATCCTTCTTCCACCTCCACAACAGATCTAGATTCTGTCCCCACTCTCATACTCGAGCACAAAAACCCTCATCCTTTGTCACTTCACGTATGGATTATTGCAACTCTCTTCTCTCTGGCATCCCAACCAAACTCATCAATAGACTCCAATTAGTACAGAACTCTGCTGCCAGAATCCTCACAAACACAAAATCAACAGATCACATCACCCCTATTCGGATTCAGCTACATTGGCTTCCTATAAAATTCCGCATAAACTTCAAGATTCTCCTCCTTACATACAAGGCCCTCCACCATCTGGCTCCCTCCTACCTCTCTGGCCTTCTCCTGCCATATACTCCCTCCCAATCTCTTCGCTCCTCCTCTACAGGACTTCTTGTCACCCCCCCATTCCACCTCTCCACCATGGGGGCTCGGGCCTTCAGTTGCTCTGCCCCCAGACTTTCGAATGCACTTCCACACATGCCACCACGGTCACCTTGTTTGCTAAGCTCCTCAAAACCCACCTCTTCAAGGTTGCCTATGACCTTTGACCCTTTGTTCCACTCTCACCCTTTGTTCCACTCACCCTTTTCTATATATTTCTCGGATAAAATGTTTATTACTATAGTATGTATATTTCAGCCAACGGTTTTGTATTTGTAATGTAAGATGTCCTTGAGTGTTTAGAAAGTGTTTAGAAATGTTTTATTATTATTGTTATTATTATTATTATAATTTAATATTAATTTACTGTGTCCAGAAATGGTGAGAAGGTGAGTCTGTCGTCCAAATGCGGCGAGCTGGACCGAGAGATGATCTCTGGGCTGGGTGTGTCCAAGCCTGTCCTGAACCACGTCATCTTCTGCCACCAGGAAGAGTCTAACTGGCCCCTCAGCGAGGGAAAGGCGCTCAAGGAGAAATTTGACTCCATCTTTGCTGCCACAAAGTAACGATAAAAACCTTGTAATAACCTATATAGTTCTATGATAATAATAACCTTGTTATCTATTAATACATTATGAATATTGATTGACTTGACTTCAAATTCAAACATGTTTACAATTTTAGTGAAAGTATGTCTTCTGATTTTATAAATGCTCCTACAACTCCTACAAACAGTATTTTACTTGTCGTTGGGAAAGTTAATTTACCAAATATATTTGAGTGTAGTTGTATCATCAGTAGCTTTAACACCTGACCACTTTAATGACAGTTGTGCTTCAGACATCAAGACGGCGCTCATGTTCTGGACCAGATTGTGGACTGACCTGGTGGCTGTGCTCCTTTCCCAGGTACATCAAGGCTCTAGAAACCATGCGCCAGCTGCGTTTGAAACAGGGTCATACGGTCAAGGAGTGTCAGGTGGAGCTCCGCTACCTCAAGCAGAACAAGGAGAAGGCCAAGGAGATCAGGGAGATGCTGGCCGGCAAGGAAGCTCAGCTGGTCGCCTCCAAAGACAGTGTCCAACAGATAGAGAGTCAGGTGGAGCCTCTTGAGGTGTGTGTGTGTGTGTCACCACTGTGCTGGGTATGTAGGATGTATATGTGGCTAATCAGTGTGTCTGTAATATAGCCATACATACTGTACGCACTATGTAATGGAACGTTTTGTATTATCCGTCATTTTGAGAACTTTGAGTGACTTCAGTTTTGTCTCAGGAGATTAATGGACGATTTAGTCCAGCTCAGCAGATAGTGATTTAGAAGTTGACTCTGATTGTGTTAAAAGTCGCCTGCCAATTTCAAATCCTCAGTTATTCTAACAGTACGAGTTTTCCTGATATAACAAATTATTTTGTTGTCAGGAGAATGTTGAAATTTCAACTATTACGTACTATAATTTTCAGTTCAAGAGTGCCTGGTAGTATTTTAATAGCCTATCTAGTACTACTATAGCTGAAATTGTCAGGCGTACGTGTCAGGGGTATTGTATGTACCCATTGAAATGGATCAGACTATTTCAATAAAGTACACAAGCATAACTTGTGTAATTTAATTCAGTTAATAGTAGGTATAGACTACAGTAGGCCTACTCATCTTTGCTCATGTTATTATCTTATATCAAATACTTCTCCAATTTTAGTTCTCATAGAAGTCATTTTCTGCTGATAAATGTTTTGTAGCCTAGTACCTAATTTGACAGTAAGTTGCATATAGGCTGTACAATGTGAATCACATAAAAATACAATATATAACCATGAATAATCAAGCATCTTAAATATAGGATACAAAATATGAATAAGATACAATTAGAAAACACACATTTCCTTACTTTAATCAATATAAAAATAACCGGATGAATTCTCCTTTCAAATTTATATTCATTAAAATGTCAGCAGCTGTTATAAAGCACAGAATTAGCATTAGCTACTTGCTTCTTAATGTACAATGTCTACTCTGTTTAAAATCGAGTCAAGTCCAACTCTTTCTTTAACCATTTATTAACATTGGCCGACACTCCTATCCTTTGTGGTTATACTTAAACATGTTGACAAATGTGTTTGTGTGTGGTTTTCTATTAAGAAGAGACTACATACTGTAATAGGTTAAATATGCATAGGCCTCAACATCGACAGGAAATAATCATGCTTGATAATGCCACAAGGTGGCACTCTAAGAGGACAAATGGCTCTATAACTATGTTGACTGTAGTTACATATTATAACAAGGTATCAAGAAACATTGACTATAATGTAGAAGACTAGATCACCTTAATAATATGAAAATAATACACAGCTTTGCAAAATTGCACACGACTATCCATGGTCCGACTCAGCTGTGCCACATGGCTGAACATTTTGCATTAAATTACCGCTACGTGGGTCTTATGTTATGCAATTCATATATTTAAATAAAGTCACACTAGCCGTTCATAAAAATAGCATTGATAGTGGACTGCAATTATTATAAAAAAATATATATATATTATTAAAACAGCCTTTTTCACAGGTAGACATACAGCACATTGGACAGAGGGTCATAAGGCTTCAATGGGCTTTCTACTTTCTGCTCAGTCAGCTAGTGCAAACTTCAGGGACCACACTATTTGGCTGTTGAGGACTACATTGTCCTGTCCAGTCAACTCCATACTAGATACAAACAAAATAAATAAATAAAACAGGGAAATGTAGAAAATACAGAAATAATTTTTTAAATAAATACAGAAATAACTAAAATACATGTATAAATATATAAATAAATGTAGAAATACATAAATGCATGTTAAAATACAGAAATACCTTTTTGTTATTACCAAAATTTTATTTTTTCATGTATTTTATTTATTTATTTTAAATGTTGCCAGAATCGGTCCTCCATCGTAAACCCTCTATACTGTATGTCTAGTATGACTGGAAGAGGCTGAGCAGTGTTTCTTCTTGTGGCTTCAGAGCCGAATGATGGGCATTGATGAGCGGCTGGGCAGGGTGATGAAGCTGGACAACAACATCAAGGCTTTAGACAGCAGGAAGAAACAGATGGAGGAGGACAACAGGGAACTGGAGGAAACCATGGAGCAGGTGAGGTGGAGTGCGAATACGGAGGAGTACGGTAACCACCTGTTTTCATATAGCAGGTGACTTTTTTAAAATTCAGCAGATGCCCTCTAGCCACATGACAGCTATTCTTAGCTTCTTCTCTCCATTAGCACTACATCATATAAGCAACTCTACTGATCGTCTGGTAGACGTACATATATTTTCATTTGCTGTTGGCGTTGTCACCATAGAACTTTGACTGTCACTTAAAAGTCTGTATTTGTAATTCCGAACAATGCTAGTGCAGTGTTATATTTACTAATTTAAGTTTTTCCATTTATTTTAAGCAGTAACCGTTAGGGCTAGGCGATATGGACCAAAAATAATTTCCCGATATACTAGATTAAATACAATACATGATATATATCGGTATTTTCTATAAAGTGGGCTAAATGTTCAGGTAGAGAAAAAAACGGGAAACCCGATGGGAATTTTTAATTTTAGCAATATTAATTGCAGTTGGTTAAATCCATAGCAGAGAGGTTGTGAATTTTGCAGCTATGACAGTTTACTCAATTTAATACACATTTGTGTTTGATGACCGGTACCTTGTAATACTAGCTGGCTACCTGTATCCGTTTGTCAGATACAGGTAGCCAGTGAGCATGTGACTCAGTATCTGCTCTCTCATTGGCTATTCTGAAAAAAGATACGCTTCAAATGCTTACTCCGTGTCAACTTGTGTGAGCGGAGTTAGTAGGCCGACATATGTGAGCTTTCTCTGGTGTCTCCGCCCCTTTGACACTCTGAACACACTAAATCACTCGCTCCTGACTCCACTCTTCAGGCCATGTGCATGGAGGGAGAGACGAACAAATCTAAAAAGTTATGAATAAACGCATAATATATCGATATATAAACGATATTGTTAAATTTTATATCTGTTTTGAAAATATACCGATATAAATTAAATACCGTTATATCGCCCAGCCCTAGTAACCGTAGCCTACATATTTAACAGATTTACATACCGGCGAACAGCCAGACTTGTTTTGCTGACTTTCCCAACTAATTCCTTCAATTTAAGTGTGGAGTCCGATTTGGTCAATGTGGTTGTGTAGTTGGTCGTCGTGCATGTCAATCAAAATGCCTCTCCTGTCAAGTAGGCAGGTCTTGAAACAGTTAGTCAGTGTCTGTGTCCCAGACTTGACCACAGCAAAGGCTCTGCGAGACTACATGACAGCATCACATCAACTATTGTCTATGCTCTGCTGTGATGAAATGTGCCATTAGTTACCTTTCATAACTAGTTCGCACCTGACCTGAATGTTCCCAGGCGGTGATGTACTGTATGTATATATGTCTTGCTTTCATTGGACAAACACCTTCCAGTGTAAAAAGCCTCTGTACAGTTTAGCATGCTGTGCAATGTGATGTACTTCCCCCTCCCAGGTGTTCCAGGGCTCTGACAAGCAGCTGCAGGACATGTACCAGAACCACCAGAGGACCGTGAGAGAGAAGGACAGGAGGCTGACAGACAGCCTGAAGGAGATGGAGCGAGCCACCCGGGAATGTCAGAGACTCAATAGAGTCAAGTCTGACCTCCTGGTAGAGCAAGGTACAGGTTGCATGCACACAATCAAGCTTACGTGCCTGTGTGCACTGTGACGTGGGGAAGCGTATCTGAAGTCAAAAGAACATATTCACACTCTTTTGGGTACTTGCATTTCAGAGGAAGTGTGGGTTAAGGCACCCAAACTGAACTGTGCGGCCCGCTAGCATGAAACCAAATAAACGCAAGCAGCATTTAGATATGTGTGTGAGCCTACTTTCGGGGGTCGGGGGTATAATGCTCCCCATTATCAAAGGGCAAAATGCTAGAATGGTTTGGGCGCGCTAACGGCATCAGGGTCATACCGGGTCAATATGGACAGTAGACTTGACCAGTCTTCATTTTCCACCCTGCAGTGTCGTCTCAGTAGCTATATGCTGTATGTTTTCAAACCGCACCATATCAACAACAATTGCAGACTATTGAGCTGTGTTTGTGCTGCAGCCTCTGCTTGGTTTGTTAATGCCCAAGTAGGGCTGGGCGATTTACCGAAAAGTAATCGAAACCAAAATTCTGTACCTTTTAACCGACGTAATTTTCCTATGTCGGTTTTTCCGATAAAAAAAAAATCCTGTTCAATCAAGCGATTTTAGGTCAAATCGTGTAGCCCTACGCCCAAGCAGATCAACAAAACCTGGAGTCGTGCTATTGCTACAATGATCGGCAGAGGCACATTTGGTGTTTTAAAAAAAAAAAAAAAATGTATATATTGTCGTATCACACCGCCACATATTGGCCTGGCATGCATACTAGATGTAGAGGAGTTCTCAAAACGTTTGTGTGTGATGCAGTAGAACGTTGTTTTCGAAAAACTGCATTGTGGACAGTATTAATCATGAGTGTGTTTTGGGCATAACATGCTCAAAATGTGTGCGAGCATGTAGCTTTTTACACAACGTGAGCGCTGGACGGGAAGAATGACAACTGCGTCAGTCTGAAGCTAGCTAAGGCACTTGCGTCACAGTGCAGCGACAGTTGTAAAATTGGGCCCTGATGGTTGATTAGCTGGCCAGGTTGGTGCTTGGGTACATGCGGCATTTAATATTTGGGACAATGGGGCACTTCACAATTACTACTGTGTTTCCAGGACGACTACAGCTAGAGTGTGATCGCCACACCCAGAGCATCGAAAACCGTGATGCTAAGGTGAAATGCATAGTCGCTAAATATTTGAATAAAGACATTTTAGATTCATAAATTATATTAATGATTATGAAGTAGTAGATATCACTGTGTTAAGGTCTAATGCTGACCTGACTGTCTCTCAGGTGCGCGCCCTGTCATCCTATCTGGAGATGGAGGGCTACGACCGGACCCCCTTCAGCCAGCTGCAGCTGCAGAGCTTCCACCAGCAGGTCTCACAGAGGCTGGAGCAGGAGAAGGAGACAGCCAATCAGGTTTGGGTAAGAGATCAGGCCTTCATGTGTAGCTTCATATTCATAGTCTAATTGTGTGTGTTTGGGTTGTAGGTTATATAGTTACTTAAAAGTTGATAAGGACTCGGGATGGATATTGAAGTCAGACATTTAGGGCCGGTTTTACAGACATGAATTTAGCCTAGTCCTAGACTAAGAACATAAAATGCACCAATCCAATGCAGCAGTTATGGCTATATAACGTTTGTTTTTTATGGCAAGGACTCTGTTTGTACCTGAATCTTCCAACAGTCCTAATTGCACTTAAATGCACTAAATTGGTTTAATTTTGACATATATATATATATATATATATATATATATATTGTATAAGAAACAAATTTGTTGTTAATTTTAAGATAACATTTCTTATTTTCTCTTTTGTATATTTTCTATTACTCTTTAATATAGCAAAATGTATTATTAGATTAATCGATGAGTCGTTGGAATAATCGGTAGAATACTTGATTACTAAAATAATAGATAGCTGCAGCCCTATATGGGACATTGAGGACAAGATCCCAGTCCACAGACATCCTGATACAGAGTGTAGGATAGCTTTTATACTATTGGACAGGAAAAAATTCCTTATGTCTACCAGTGTATGCTTATATTAGTATACCAGTTTACTATAATTACAATTCTGCAGCTATGCCAAGAATTTCAGTGTACACCAATCTTAATGTATATTATTCAGACATGTTTACTAGGGATGCACCGATTGACATTTTTTCTGACCGATTCCGATTACCGGTTTTTGTCAAGCCTGACCAGCCGGTTCCGGTTTTAACTGATTCCGATTTTATTGTACATTTAGAAGCAGATTTTAAATGTACTCACGTTTTAAGCCAGCGCTCGCCGTCATAGGAATTTGTTGACGGTCCCTTAACCGCCAACGCTGGTTTGTCATGTGTTTACATTTTTACGAGGCAGCGTCCGTTTAACAGGATGGTGCAGGGAGCAGCCAGGAGACACGGAAAGATATATTCATAGATCATCTTCGAGCCATGTGTAATAGAACTGTCGCCACCATCTACAACTGATGACTCGCCAACTGCGAGTCATCAAAACAGAGTACGGTACCGGTACGGTAAAGACTGGCTGTGAAGTATGCCAACTGAAAAATAAGCTTTGTAACTTATTTTTTTCAGTGAGATGAACAATAGGCTACTATGCAAATGGTTTTGCTCTGTTTTACTTGCTAGATATTGACGCTCAAAGTGTGTATTCTCTGTATAAAAATAAATTTACTGTAGCTTACCTATGACTTGACATCTTCTTTGGACACACATTTTAATTTCCACACCAAGAAGAAATGTGTAAGTAGGCTACCGGAACACCGATCGCGCGTTTGGAGCAAAAACCGTCCGGTAAATCGGTGCATCTCTAATGTTTACTGTAGTCTATCATGCTTGACTATCAATTATTTCTAAATCTGGAATACATTTGTTGAGGGGCCCAGATACTAGCTAAAAGTTCACTTGTCGGCAATTCTCAGAAATCCATATGTCAATATTAGGGATATGTGCGATTACTAGTCTGTTAAAATTATTAGTTTATTTTTCTGAAAGTAGTAGGTACTTTTTCTTTTTCACTGGATCAGTCAGTCTCTCCGTCCCTGCACTTGAAGCACTGTTGACGCTGGGAGTTGGGAGCGCTTTATTCAGCGCATTCAGATCTACAGGGGACAGACACCTCTCACAGCGGAGAAAATGTATGTTCATTAACCACGCTACCACAACTTGATTCGGAGTGAACTTTTGAAGTGCAGCTATAAAACAGACACCCACCTTTTCCTTGTTGGACACAGCAGGTACCAGTAACTAGCTAGTACTACTACTAGATAATCAAACAAATGTGGATTAAATAAAGTTAACAATCTTTATAACAGCAAAATTCACATCCTCTCTGCTTTGGATTTAACCACATGTCAAATTTCAATGGAGTTTGCCTCTAATCTATGGATGTATTGTAACAACAGAGGCATTTGCTTTATTTTATTTTTTTATAGACAACCGATGGTACAGCAGTATTACGGTACAATATAGGCTTGCAAAATCAATATAAAGTGAGATTTACGTAACTGATTTGGTCCGCTGCTCGTGAATAACGGAGCGGTACGGTAGTTCACTAGTTGGCACTCTGCTTTTGATTTATTTTTTCCTTTGTTTTTAAATAAGGAAAACGATGAGAGAGGGAAAGCCTACTGGTAGTGATCCCCACTCGGATATAGCAGTTGCGAGAGTGCAGGTCGGGAGAGACCGACATGCTCATATTTAGCCTTATAGGTTGTAATACATTTTGACTGTTTTCTGAGTGTTTTCTTACTTTTCCACTGGGAAATTAGTCGTTGTGAACATCCCTAGTCAATATGCTGACAAAAACAAAAAACTTACTGTGAAAATGTAATGTTTCCCTGCTACGAGAAGCTGTTCTTCCTTTTCTCATCATTCTTTTTAGCTCAGCTGAGGATAAATGCTTGACCCTTCCTGTCTTTTTTCACCTTTTCTTCCCTGCTTCTAAATAAATGTGTATACCAGCTAGCTACTCTAGCTTGTTAAATGGCACTAGGAGGGCAGTTATCAGCATAAGATATCAGGATGTGTGTGTGTGCGCGCGCTGCGTTCAGGCGGAGCTGCGGGACAAGGAGCAGCAGAAGCAGCTGTGCATCGACGAGACACGCGGCAAGAAAGCCGGCCTGGACCGCACGGTGGAGCTGAAGAGAGATATACAGACCAAGAAGCAGCAGGAGCTGCACTCCACCAGGGCCGAGCTGATGAGGCTGGAGGGCTCCTCCGGGAGGCTGCAGGAGCTGGAGGGCGAGCTGGCTAAGGCCGTGAGTCAACACTCACTCACACTCTCATAGAAGAGACAGACCGCTTCAGGTTTTCTGAATAGAACACTCTGGGTCAAAATATGGTCTCTAGGATATGACCAAATATCAATCAAGCTATAACAATGACCTGGGAAGCTACAACCTTTCCCCCCAAAGAGCCAGTTGTCACGTTATAAATGACATCACCAGACTTATACTAACCCTAGGAGTGCTAAAGGATATATTTATTTGTAAGGCCATCACACGCATTGCACAGCACATCACACACCGACTATATCGCTACTTTACTGCCCTCCGGGCATAGGCATGGCTGCAGGAGGGCTCACTTTATCAAAAGCTTAGTACCCGCAGCCATAGAGGCCCTAAACAAGGTGCCTAGGTAGGCACTATGACAACATGATGTTGTAGAGTGCTGTGAAAACAAGTCAATGTCAAATCCTAAATAAATCTATAATTATAAACTGCATAGAACCCATCAACTGCATTTGTTGTTTACAGTCTTATTGTCTGGAGTTGAGTTTGTCTAATTGTTATAAACAGATATCCACATGAATGCTAATAAAAAGCTGAATTGTCATCAGACCATAGCCAAGATTGCATTTAGTTTGCCTCATTTGCTCTCCACACACACGTGATTAGTCAATTCTACTCCGACTACAAACATACTACAAACAGAAAGCACAACACATCCGGTACCAGTTTCTTATGTCGCTGCCTACAGATTATATATAGCAGATATATGAGCTATGATCACTAATTAGGTAGACACAATGAGAGCCAGCAATGTTAAATTAATAACATGCTTTATACCACTAAATGTTAATGGAATGTCACTGGGCAAATTGAATAATAATAATAATACATTTTATTTTTTGAGGACGCCTTTCAAGACACTCAAGGACATTACAAATACAAAGACACATAGTATAAAATATTTGACTTAAACCTCATACATAGAAATATAAGATACAAATAAAAGTGTGGGGGGGGGGAATGCCGGACCCCGAGCCGCAGCAGCTCAGCCACGGAGCATCCCAGCGGAGGCGTAACAGGGCCATTTCACGGGAAGGGGAGACTATGGGTAGGGTAGACGGTTGATGGCGGAGGGACACAACCTCTGGTATCCTCTAGGTGAGAGGGTGAGAGGCGTCGAGACTACAGTCCAATTCAAAAGCAGCTGGGAGTGCCGAATCAACCAGGAAACGGGCAGAACATGTCCCGACAAACAACATGGCCTCTAGCTTTATCCGAAGCCGCCAGCAGGTGTCGCTTGGTGTCAAGCTCACAGTGGTAGTAGCAGGGTACCGGTAGTAGGCCACAACAAGCTAGCACAGTAGCAGTTGCTAGCCAGGACGCCGTTCCTTGCAAACTCAGCCGCTGGGGGAAGAAAACAATGTCTAAACATCACAAAAAAATTACTTAATAAAACAAAATAAACGTGCTCTACCTCAGAAAAAAAATGAAGAAAAAAATTGTAGCAAACGTGTCTTTCTCTACACGCCTGCCACGCCTCAATTTGTGCAGAATTCATGTGTAAGTGTGTATTGCATTTTATTGTTGTCCTTGTTAGATGCAATGTGCCAGAACAGTAACTATGTTAATATTTGTTATTAATGGGACACAGTTACAGAAAGTCCCTAATTGAAACATGTTTTTTTTAATTGCTTTGATGTCATCAACACTTTTCTTTCACATGTTCATCCTACGCACTGCAATATCTTTGCAACAAATTAGTAATTTTTGTTCCCTTTGTGGTGGGATGGATGAATTCTATCTCAAATTCTCAGAAGTCGTATAGATCATTGTCTAATACAAAATACCCTATAACACATGTATACTTTAGCCAAACTGATAAACAAATAATAATGACCAAAAGATGTTTTGGGGGCTTAAATTTAGGGCTGGACGATATGACCAAAATTTATATCATAATATATTTCTTAATTTCAGTTGATACAATATAAATTGATATTGATATAAACAATTTAAGCCTCAGAAAAGCTGCTAAGAACACCCACAATGGAGTACTTGCAAGCTTCAGAAAAATGCCAAGTCTATGAAATATATTATAAAACTATAATATTTTACAAATAAATGTCAACCTTTTACCCTGCATTCACATGGACGACAAAAGGCTAAATGGCCGTGTTTGGGCTTGTGGTTACCAGGATACCAAACTGAAATAAGTAGGCTAGATAAGAATGCTAGCTTAAAAAAAAAAAAAAACGTTTTAATGTCGAATATATTTTCAGCAATGATCATACAAATTTTAGGAGCACCAGCACAAAGGGGAGGCGGAGGTTGTTCACCTGCACCTGGGTTGTGCTCGTGTAGCCTGGTTCCACCCAACAATTGCCCTCAGATAAATTTTCTAAGATTAGAATCTATAGTCTGGAAACCCTTGGCGTTTTCACTCTGCTGGGTGACCAATCACGATGGGTTAGTGAGATGACAAGCATGTTTTGAAATGGTGGGTAGAGCTAGTTGAGGCAATCAAACGGCAACATCTATTGCATAAAAATAGTAATCATAGGTCAGAGGTCTACACCCAGTAGAAGGAAACACTTGAGGATATACGAATATTTTACCCACCATCTCTACATATTGAGATCTAGAAGGCATTCAATTCCCTTCAAAATGCGACTAATTGGTCGCAGTCTGGAGGCCTGCCTTGGGGGACCATTCCCCCAGGTGATTCTGTACATTCATTAATGTCCCAGTGACCATTGAAGATGAAATGTATGGCTCTCTTCCCATTCATTTTGATAGGCTCTTGTGTATTTCATTCATTACCAAGTCATTACCAAGATGGCTGTCAAGCAGCCAGACATTTCATATAAGGACCCTGGCTTTGAGACCCTCACTGAAACGTGAAGGCAGATTTTACCTACCTGTGGTCTCAGTGTGTCTGATCTCTGCTGTGTGTGTCTCTGGTCAGGAGCGCGAGCTGCAGAGCGCCCTCCAGAGCTCCAACGTGGAGGAGCTGAAGACGGAGGTGGGGGAGCTCCAGAGCGACAAGGCGGAGCTGGACCGCACACAGCGCAGGCTGGACCAGGAGATGGAGACCCTCAACACGCACACCACCACCCGCACACAAATGGACATGCTGAAGAAGGACAAGGTAGAGATGGGGCTTATTCCATGTCTGTCAGCCCAGATGTTCCAGATGTGGAAACATTGTATAAAGTTCTTTAAACAATGTTTCCACCTCAGCTCATTGTTTAGTAGGGGTGTAAGATATGTAGATATACTCGAGTATCGTGATCGATTATAAAAAAAGAAATTATAAAAAAAAGATTTACTCAATTTTTGTAGGAGGGACCATGTACAAAATATATTAACCACACCGATTTAGTTTTAAGCTCATTTCCATCTGCAGTCCCTGAGCAAGTTTACATAAGTGTTTCTGTAATTCTTTGCATGTGCGAGCTGCTATAGCATTGCTATAACAGTTTTCGCAATATATCTCCTTGCTTATCGAATTGTGGCCCCTGTATCATGATACGTATTGTGTTGCCAATACACAGCCCTACTGTTTATGCTTTGTAACACTATAGAGAAGAGGTAGAGAGAAGTGTGGTAGGTGTTTGAGTTAAAGGCAGGGTCTCTCATTCTCGCTTGCTAACTTCAAGCTCAAATTAAAAAAAAACTCCCTCAGAAGCTCCGCCCCACAATTTGAAACGCATTGCAAAGCCAAGTGCGTTGTTGTTAGCGTTGTTCGCCACTTTGTTTATGTTCCGATGTACGGAGCCAGGGCTGTGTAGATGAACTAGATACTTTTTTAAGCATACACAGAACAGTAAACTAGTTAAATGTGCGATATTTGGTGAATTTTACAAAGATTAGCCTATTTTAGCACACAATAGCTGACTTTACCATATTAAAGGATCATTGCAGTCATCGTATTGCTGCTTTCAAAGCATTCCTGATCTCTAAAACGTCACTAGGTTTGTTTTCTTCCTTAGAAATATGTCAATAAACATTTTTAATTGTTTCTAACTAGCATCTAGCTCTCAGGTCTATGATAAGCAGGGTTTCAGTAAACACACATTTCCAAGGCTACTTCACACACATTAATTACACCCGATAAAATATTTTACGGGCACACGCACACACACACACACACAAAACATTTGATTACAGATATACAAAACAGTGCTGTCCATATTAGAAAGTATCCTGGTGTCATGGGCAGTTCTGGCCCCCAATCAGAGTGTCCCTTCCAATAACATTAGCGCTTGAACACTTCTAGCTAGCTGACTGAAAATAAAATGACAAGCCACATCAACAACTAGCTAACTAGAGCCTGAATGAAGCTCGCATGGAGGTCTGTTTGAGCCACTGTTGTGTGTGGTGACCCCTGACTCACTTCCCCTGCTCCTCCTGCTCCTCTTCCCTGTGCGCCGGCTCTCCTCCCACGTCCTGCAGACAGAGAAGGAGGACCAGGTGCGTAAGATCAAGTCTCGTCACGGAGAGGATCTCACGTCCCTGCTGGGCCACTTCCCCAACAAGAGGGAGCTAGAGGACTGGCTCTACGCCAAGTCAAAGGAGATCAAGACCACCAGGGACAAGCTGGCCAAGCTCAAGTCAGTCACATAAGCATAATAGCTGCTGCTTGGTCACTATAAGTCGTTTTGTCGGCCCAATTGTAATGTGCAGATGATAACTCTTTGCTAGATTTGGCTTCATCTTCCTTGGGACTGTTATGGCTTACAGTTCTAATGCAACACTTGCTAGGGAGTTAAGAGTCACACAGCAACTTTGTGTGGACTTTGTTATTCTCTGTTACCTTATACCACTCCATGCAGTTGAAAATTAAGCTAAAAAGTATAGTATTATGGTCATACTAGTAATGAGGTTATGTGTTTCACGGCTAGAGGGTATTTCATCATCCCTATGGGAATAATAGAGGGATAATACTAATGATACCCCCCCCCCCCCACCCACCCATCTTGCCAGTAAAGAGCTGGCGTCTAGCGAGCAGAACAAGAGTCACATTGGTGCGGAGCTGCGTAGAAAAGAGCAGCAGCTGGCTAGCGACGAGGAGAAGTTCTTCAACGTGTGTGGCAGCCAGGATCTGGAGCAGGACCTGAGCAAGCTGCAGGAGGAGCTGGACAAGACCTCCAAGCAGAGAGGTGAGACACAGGGGCTTTGGTCTCTCCTGGACTGGAGTGTGTGGATCATGATGTGATGCCAGCTGACTCGCTGTATTTACTAGGCTGTAGACATTAGGCCAGGAGTTCTCAAACATTTCAGCTCGCCACCCCCCAAAATAACAGTGCCAGAGACTCAAGACCCCCGCTATCCCCAGAGGTAGAAGATGCATAACAGTCCTAAGATTATTTGATAGTATTAATATAGGCTAGTGGCAGAATACATCACAGTTATCAATTATGGCTAAAAATATAGTATTTCTAATCATTATAAAATGTTATTTCATTTCTGAAAATCATCTCGTGACCCCATCCTGTGTCTTGCGAACCCACGGGGGGGGGGGGGATTCCCTAACCCCACTTTGAGAACCACTGTATTAGGCTGTTTTAGAGATTTTTATTAAAATGTATGTGATAGCCTGGAATATGAGGAATAGTTTACGGTTATAATAGACCTGGGTCTCTTTATAGGCTGGGCCTTGTGTAAACATGTTCACAAGCACGTATGTACACGGTGATTGTAAGTGATTATTTTAGAAGAAAATAAAATACAAAACCAATTAAACACAAAGTGTCACATAAAATGCCACAGTGATTCTCCACAGCACGTCTAACATTGTGATTGTAGTTCCCAGTTAGTACTTGTAACATTGGCAGCAGTGGTACAGCAGCTCACACTCAGCGTATCCTGTGACCTGGCTAGCAGCACTAGTAGCAGGCTGCTCTAGCCCCAGGTCACGAGGCCTGGGTCCCAATGTGTGTCCCCCTTCTCCTGTGCCCAGCCATGCTAGCCGGGGCCACGGCCGTCTACACCCAGTTCATCAGCCAGCTGACGGAGGAGCGCGAGCCCTGCTGCCCCGTGTGCCAGCGCACCTTCCCCTCAGACCCTGAGCTGCAGGAGGTGATCAGCGACATGCAGTCCAAGCTGCGCCTGGTGCCCGACAAGCTGAAGAACACAGAGCAGGACCTGCGCAGGAAGGAGAGGAAGAAGGACGACATGGTGGCCCTCAAACCTGTCCGGTGAGGAGCATCTGGCTTTATTGGTATTTGGTCTTAAGGCCCTTATGGACAGGACGTTCTGAAACCCATTCATTCCTACAGTTTGCGCCGCGCAACGGTGGTTTTGCCGCGCGCTGAGCAAAGCGCGGGCGCAGGGACTGCGTGCCGCTGAGAGGAGCTCGTTACACTGTGACCCGCGCGGCCAACAGAAACGAGGCAGCCAGCCAGGCACTGAAGTGAAAATGGAGGAAAAGTTTATATTGTACTAGTAGAATATCAATGTTATCTCGTTTTTCACTTCTTTCCAAGCATGTCTGTTTCAGCAGATTTTTTAAACCAATATTATGTTTGTGAACTGTTTGTTACATTCAAATTCGATTTTTCAATTTCAGATTATAAACAAACGCCTTCATGCACGCTCTACTCAGGCGCCACTCCTCGTCTAAACCGTAACAGTATTTCCATTAGACCTACCTTAGGTGAGAACACATCTGACACGGACCATCTCCTTTTGGACAAAACTATTGTCAGTGACAACAGTGTCTAGATCAGAAAAATGACTTCATAATTCCATTGATAAGTATAGACCTACAATCTTTAGCGCTAGATATGGCGAGTGACTATCTAAATTGGAGGCGAGAGTAGACTAGATACACAAAGTTGCTTGAATGTTTCCTGTAATGTAAACATTCTTTGCAGGATAAAATTTGCATTGGCTGGTTTTGTTTGCATCTATGGTCTACCCCGTTTGACCCTAAATTCACCTTTCAAATCACAATGTCTAATGCTTCTGTAGTTATAATAATGTCAATGTCAGTGCAGTATTGAACTGTGTTGACTTCTAGTCACAGAACATGAAACAGAAAGCACACTTAAATTATGCAATTAATTTGGATTAAATAATCACAAAGCATGTCATTCATTAGATAACAGCCCTAATATACAGCATATACTGTATAGTAATTGAACATGCAACTCCTGTAAACAGCATATTCTAGAGTATATACTGCCATCTAGTGGCGCAGATGCACCAGTGCCATTGTTATGTGGGGGAAAAACAGCTAAATGTAGCTAAAAACGTTCCCTTATGGTTTGCATATTACAACTCCCTTGATGTGCACCATTGGCCATTTATGATGCATTACATCTATGTTTGTAATCACTAATGGAAGTGTGTCTCGCCCTATACATCTTGAGCGTTGGCTGGGAGTGAGTGATAAACATCCAGCTCCTCCTACAGGCAGTCGATCGTGGCGCTCCAGGAGAAGGAGATCCCCGAGCTGAGGAACCGCTTGCAGGGCGTCAACCGGGAGATCGAGCGCCTGAAGGGAGACGTGGAGGGCCAGGAGACTCTGCTGGCCACCCTGACGTCAGAGGAGGACACTGCCAAGGCCTGTCTGCAGGACATCTCTCTGATGGACAGATACATGGTACCGTACCTACCAGCTCCTCTGTAGGGAGGTCAGTCATGGTCAGAGGCCTTGTGAGGGGTGAAATGAGTCAAGACCTCAAAACCAGGACAAAAACAGACGTCTAGCCTAGGTAACAAGGTCAGGCCAGGCAAGGTCCATGAAGATGTCTTTTCTGTCTGGGAATATCTCTCTCTCTCTCTCTCTTTCGTGTGCCATATATAATATTAGCTTACAGTTACACACACGGTGTACACAAGTATTGTGTGTGCACCTCCTGAGTGTGTGTGTTGTGCATGTCGTTCCCTAGATGGATCTAAAGGAGGTGGAGAGGAAGATAGCCCAGCAGGCCGCCAAGCTCCAGGGAGTGGACCTGACCAGAACCATTCAGCAAGTCAGCCAGGAGAAGCAAGAGACGCAGCACAAACTAGACACCAGTACGCACACACACTCACCACAGCACTGTCAAAGACGGCCTGAGAAAGTGTTCATAGTGCTCCTCTATTCATTTGTCTTGTGGCCGTTTTGTGCTGATGCAGTCAATATTGATGAATGAAGCTGCTGTCTGTCATGAGCCACTTAAAAAGAAGAGTGAGGTAGATGCATAGGCAGATAAAGTGCCGAGTTCAAAGCTGACACCAAAACGGGGAATGTCCACTGCTCTGAACTTGAGCTGAACCAGGAAGTGAATGAATGTTGGACGGGGGCAGTAACATAACGGTGTGTGTGTGTGTGTGTGTGTGTGTGTGTGTGTGTGTGTGTGTGTGTG
>JAODUE010042098.1:0-19342 GCA_027564755.1 Amblyopsis hoosieri | reverse complement strand
CTTTTTCTGCTTTATTTAACATACTTCGTTTCGAAAGGGTCACTGAATTCGGCAGGACACAGAATTAGGCGTAACACTGGGACATACCAAACCGCATATTCCCTCGTGTTTTCAGGCGCGTCAACACGGGGGAATAGAACAGTTGCGTATTCTCTAGCCGGGCGGTGAGTCAAACGCGTCTAGACAACACCGGTGTCTGGGTTGTACATGGAAAACAATAGGGGCGTCTGTCTTGACACGCGTCCTACGCCGCCGGTGTGCGTCGGGCTTAACACTTGCTGAAGCCAGTCAGAAGAAGAGTGAAAACACATTTTCCATCGAAAAGCCTTTTGTGCTGCTCTTCTAATGAATTTGAATAAAACTGATGCTATTGCAGCACTATGCTAACCTCTTTAGGAAACGGCATTGTCTTTATCGAGACTCTCACGCCTGCCTGCCCACCTATACCACAATGTTTTTAATGGTATTGATTTATCACAAGTTAAGGTATCAAACTAAATGCAGATCTGCAAATGTAAAAGCTTACCCAAATGCAGAGTTTGCTGTATTATGGTTGTGAGTCATCTTGTGTCTGGGTGGGACATTCCCAAAACAATATCAGTGTTAAACAGCAAATGGTCCGACCAAAACAGTATAAATATGACCTCTACTGATTGACCTTATAGTCAGTCTCTTTTCATTTACCACTCAATAAATGTATTGGCAGCAGATGGTACGAACCATGTACCGGTGCAATGCTATGGTGACCATGTAACAATTCTTAAACTAAAGCTTTGGTGATTTATTTTTAATGAGTGAGAATTGTACTCGGACAGATGACAGCAGTTTCAGTTTGCTGTTTTTAGTTTGTGAGCCATATTTCACATTTAATTGGCTGGCTATGAGATCATGCCTGCCAGGCAGACCTGAAGATATGTGGGGCTTTCCAGACATTCATATTATATAGATACCCTTCTTTGGACTGACTTTTAATTTCCCAGGGTGCGTGGTCGAAGTTTTTTCGTCATAAATCCCCTTGCCTGCCAGGCTCTGAACTTGGATTTTTCAGCCAGTGTTTTTGCCAGCCCATTTACAGCAAGAGACTAGATGAACTTGCCGAGGCAAAGTCATCTTTCAAAATGGACATGGGAGACAGAGTTTCTTACACTTGAACAACTCTAGTCAATGTTTTGATGGCATAACTTACGGACCTACTGCACAGCCAATTACATCTCTCAGGGCCAACTGTTATTGTCTTATAAAGAGTTTGATCCATGCTTTTTCTCATAATTACCTTAATTTACAACATACTCTCATGTTCCTACTGGGAGAGGCAGAGAAAGAATATCTGACACACACACACACACATCTATCTATCTATCTATCTATCTATCTATTGATGGTCTGTCTGTCTGTCTGTCTGTCCCTCCCTCCCTCCCTCCCTCCGGCTTCTTGAGCCTATCCACTTGATTGGCTCCTGAGATAGTTTGGTAGACTGTAAGAGATCAGCCGCTCTACAGTATGTTCTCATTATTACAACAACAGTTTCACTCTGTGAACCCCGAAATGACTGCATAGCATACTGAGCATCTTTGCATCAGCTCAGTGTAATTGGTCTGTGGCAGCCTCTATTAGGCCTTGTTGTCTATTGAAATGTGTGAACTGTACTAAGGCATAACATTTCAATAACATGCTTTTTGTTTGTTGTGGTGTGAAAATAATTGACTGTTATGTTAACTAAAAAGGTTCCATTTCAAATAAATGATCTGCAGAACGTAATGTAAAATGTAATGTAAAATGTAATGTAAAAATAATCCCTTTAAACCCCACAAACCACCCTTATACATTACATTTCAGGTTCAAGGATGAGATGGCCTCTTCTGTTCACCTCATTAATTCTGAACAGATTATACCACCAGTGTGAGCTCATCTTGACCTCCTGCTGGTTTCTCTCTGTAGATTTCCAGTGGGTCCAAGGGGATGTCTGTGAAGTCCAGCTCATGGTCTACAACCCCATGCCGTTTGAACTGCGAGTGGAGAACATGGTTGGTATAACACCATTACTGAAATAACAGGCTGACAGCAACACATTTGCTGCAGGTTTCACAGTGTCAGCCCAGAGGTTTCTAAAATATCTTTGTGCGTCGTCACCATTTCCCCCCTAGTGATAATGCATTGTAGCACTTGATAGGCTAATGAATAAAGGCTAAAAAGCCGTAAAAGCTTTTTTTTTGACACGTTAATACAATAATTGCATTGAATTAGGGGAACAAGCTATGGTGCTATTCATTCCACTCTTCCCCCCCCGGCTTCTTTTATTCATTTCTTTTTAATTTTTGTTGAACAATATAGCTTCTTTATTAAGGTGAGTAAGAGGCAATTGAATCCACCCCCCTTGGCGTCAAATCATGTTTGAAAATAGTCCATAAACCATCAGGGAGTCCAGTTTAGCCGTACTGTTTAGTGGCCGCTTAGCATCAATAGCATTTTGAGAAGCATGTATTAAAGGCTTTTAAGAAGCCAATATTACAGGAAATCCAACTGTTGCACTGCCTGAGTCGTCAGTGCTGCCTTGCTGTCCGTTATCTGTCCTTCGTAAGCACAAAAACTGCTTTGTCAGGTCCTCATACGCAGGTAAGGAAATGGTAATGTTGCTGGTTGACGGCCTATTATTCGTTTGTATATATGTTTTTTTTATTTTTTTTTTTAAAGCAGTGATGTGGCCAAGGTGAGAATGCCGAGCTGTCATCTGGCTCAGTCGAGAGCGGGCCAAGAGAGGCTTTCCCTCATTTGATGTGGCGAGGCACAGTGGCTTGTTCACAACGCTCTGCCCGCTGCTATTAATGTAGCCTTTAATTATTTTCCGACGCTCTGCGGCAAATTGCTGTAAAAGGCTTGCTGGCATGCCGGAGGGGTAACGGGGGCCAGGACCCCCGACAGTGTCTGCTGTCTCGCAGCAGCACCTAGGTCGAGGCCAAATGTACTCGGACAGGTCCGGCTGGGCTATCCATCGTCGCCGAGTCGTGTTGTAATGGCGCACGCTGACATTCGCCTACACTGTGGACGACGCCCAATTTTGAACATCTGGCCAGTGTTCACCCTTCAGGAGAAAGCACAGGCTGTTGTTTCTGTCACTGCGTGCATATGTGTGTGTGCGCGTTGAGTGGAAAATGCAGAACAGAGGCATTGAACAGGAAGAATATTGTACGGCCAACTGAATGAATAATAGATTAATAATAATTTTCTGTGGGAAGCTGGAAACATTGCTAGTAAATGCCTCTGCAATCACGCGCATAGGAACGCTACTGTACACAGGTGCGCACGCACACGCACCCATGCGCAAGCATGCGCTCACATGGGTTTGTCATTAACTCGTTTCCACCCGCAAGTGAATTGATCAGAGCACAGATGGAAGTGGAAGACCCCTTACTGGTCCACGGCATCTGGCAGCTTCAGGTGGCATCGCCGCGACAACTGTCTGGAGAGGGGCGGGGCAGCTTCTCACAGTTGTGCCTTTCAGTGCGTTGTGGGCCCAGAAATGTGATAGAAACCATGTTGATGCTTTTTGTATTTGTTTTACACGACATCCGGAAACAGTAGAAACCCTTTGCTGAGACGATACCGTTCAGTGAATACACCAGACCGGCGTGCGCAAAGTATCAACTGTAGCTTAATCCAGTTAAAGAAGTACGACAAAAGAGGCCTGAACACATATGTATATAGAAGCTCCTCCAGCCAATACACACCCCACACTAAGGATTCCTCCTTTCAAGACAGGCCCATACGGTACTGTACACACACACACACACACACACACACACACGCACACGCACACACACACTTCCAAAGGCACTGTCTTGTTTACCTGTCACCAAGGTGACCTGGCACTCCTGCAGCTGTTTTCCACAGTCTCCACACGACTTCAGCGGTAATGCCCAGCCCGCCTTTGTTTGATTGAGTTAGTAGCGTCGCCCTTTTATTTCCCTCTCATAACTCTAAGCACAGTAATCACACCACGGGAATAGATGGTAGGTGGCTGTGATGGGACTTGGGATATTAGTATCTTGCAAAGGAGCGTTTAGACTGTATATTC
Source organism: Amblyopsis hoosieri (assembly GCA_027564755.1). Lineage (NCBI taxonomy): Eukaryota > Metazoa > Chordata > Actinopteri > Percopsiformes > Amblyopsidae > Amblyopsis > Amblyopsis hoosieri. The sequence continues at coordinate 15,270 of JAODUE010042098.1, read as the reverse complement.
CAATTATTTGTTAGAATCTATAATGATGCTCATTTATAGACTTGGTTTTTAAATGTATTGTTTAATGCTTGCTGTACCAGTGGTGTTAATCACACGTTACAGCAAAATGAAAGGTCATTTTCAATACCATCACCAATGCGAGATAATTGTTATTGTGAGTGAAACGGGTGTATCTTAATGCTGTAGTCTTCCAATCAAGCCAATCCAATGAAGAAACGTATCATCTCATCGAGTAAGGGAACAGACGTGGTTTGAATCCCAGCCACATCCCCTGAGGATGTTCAGCCCGACGTTACATCACCACCCCAGCCACCAGTGGTCTCAATGTAAATAGATTCCACGGAGATACTGTAGGCCTTGGCAACGCCTTCTAAAGTTAGCCGCATGATGCAAGTGTGTATTCATAGCGCCTGTACTGGCCGGTGGGAATCTAAATTGGCGGAACGCCTTTAAACGCTTTACCTATGTCCTCCACCCTCCAGTTGTGAGTGCCTGTAAGGCTCATTTTCAATCTCTGTCTGTCGCTCACGGTGCCAACAAGAGCAATTTTCTCCACGGGGAAACGTCCGTCACACGCTGAGCGTTATTTCATCTTCAACACACCAGTGCATGTAGCTTCCTGCTGAGGCTGAATTGCAGTTAGAAAATAAACTTTTCTCCACTCGCTCAATTCATCATAAGACCCTTTTTATAAATGGTTTAGTTTTTGTGTTTTTTTGTTTACAAACTGAAGACATGCATCCAATCTGATCTCATATTTGAAGTTCATCCTAAATTTAACTTTATCTTACTTTACGGTTGCATTGTAAATTCTCATGGCGTGTGCCACATGCTTTTATGTGCGGCCTTATGCTAGCATGAATAATTCCACTGAATTCAATACAGATTGAGTCAGTCTTGAAAGTAGACAACACTGATATGTGTGTGTGTGTGTATGTACTGTATATGTGTGTATATGTGAATGATGGCTGCTTCTCTAATGGGTTGTTTGTATTTCCATTTTCCTCCATATACCAATGATGGGTACCATTTTGTCCTCCAGGGTTTACTTACCTCAGGAGTGGAGTTTGAGTCCCTGCCAGCTGCCCTGTCGTTACCTGCGGAGTCTGGACTTTACCCAGTCACCTTAGTTGGTGTTCCACGAACTTCAGGCAACATTACAGTCAACGGTGAGGCCAAGGGTCAATAGGATCAATCATCACAATATTAGGAAGACTATGTACAGACACGCTTGTAAACACAACATGCGTTAGGGATGAGTATTGGCAAGAATCTGGCGACACGTATCACGACACAGGGACCACAATTTGATATATTGCGATTTCTCATTTGTTGGAAACTCATAGCGGTAAGTGTGGCGCTGCTGCAAAAAATATCAAACACCTATGTAAAACTTGCTCAGGGACCGCAGATGGAACAGCTTTAACAAGCATCTTACCTCTCTTTTTAATGTATTTTGTACATGGTCCCTTTTACAAATCCATTTTTGTAATTTCTTTTATCGATGCAATGTTTTAGAGAATCGATGCAGAATCTCGCAGCATAATATCGCAATGTATTTTCTCACACACCTATCATGCATCCTATACACAGGGTCTGATTACTCACTGTAGTCAGGGCTTGGTTAAATGGATGCATGTAAGTAAGGTGGTCGCTCCCGTCTCCTACAGAGCTCGAGGAGCAGTCTGGAAATAGAGCATCCCTCTAGTCTGGTGTTCATTCTGGCCATATTTGGCTCCATCACTTCTGACCTACAGTACCCTGTCACTCTTAACCAGTGTCTGATCTTCAGTTCCACAATGGAATGATTATGGGGTATCTCCTCTCTTTAGCTGTCTTCAGCGTCTCAGCGTCTCTCACCCTGTGTCTGTCTTCAAGCACAGGTTACCACACGTCTGTGTTCGGTGTCACCAGCGACTGTGTTCTGGATGAGCTGATTGGCGTGAAGACCGGCGGCTGTTTGGTGGAGGTCACCCCCTCCCTACCCCGCCTACAGCTCAGCACGTCATTGCCCAGGTCAGACCGGATGCTTATTTTATGCGTAATAATATGGCGGGATCAGCGGCGGTTCTGGATGTTCTGTTGCCTTATGCAGGACATACAAATGCCACTCTTGGAATATCGACAGTGTTTATGTGTTATGTCAATGACCAAGCCTTAACAAAAGAGTTTTGTTCACAGCCTTAAACTGATCAGGGGCGCGCAAAAGACCGCCTCAAATTCATGCCTATTGCCTAATGGGAGGGCCGGCCCTGGGCTGTACAGTATTTTATACAGGGACAAAGTCTACACGATGTGCAAAGGTGAAATATTATGAGAGAATAATTGTATGCAGTACTGATTTTTGGCAAGGGGCCATTGTGGGTGCTGGATAATACACTGATGATGAGAATTGCAGATTACTGCTGTTCCATTCTGAGGGGTTGTACAGATGAGAAATAAATTAGACTAATAGCAGAGTGTGTCACACTAAGACACTTATGGTATTTAACTATATTCCACGACATGCACAGTGCTCCATATTACAAAATGTAATAATAGAAATGTGACACTTTTGACACTGAGAAGTTAGCACAGATGTCAATTTGCCGTATGTCAGTGGTACATTATGCATGGCAGGCTCGACCTATTCACTATATGCTGGTAATATTACCGGCACAGCAATGGCAGGTGGTTTAAGTTCAGTAATGAAATCTTGCTAGGGTGTTGATGAAATGTATTTGAAAGCAAATCTCATTACCTTATTTTCTTAGCCTTCACAAAGCTTTTGATGTGAAGGTCTTTTAATTTTTCTTGTGCCCCAAGGGTACAGCAGTAGAAATATGATGTGATTGAAGTTGAAATGCCTTTCAGGGTCTGGTGGGAGACTTTGTCGTGAGTGTAAGAAGTTGCTGGCTCATCTTTCAGACCCTCGCATCCTGGTGGACTCTAGCGCAAAGCAGCTTCCATTTTTTTCACACCATTGTTTAACTTATTATTCATTGTGACATTAAAATCTATGATGGCTTTTTATCTTTAATTCTACCGTAAAATGAAAACAATGGAAACAATATTTTACAAGTAATTCTTTTTTAGCAGACTTTGTGCAGAAATAGGAGGCACATATATGTATATTGAAATATCCTCCATTCTAGAGGATACAATCACAAAATCTAGTGTCTGTTAAGGTGAGTTTACATAAAGCTATTACATCAGCTTTCTATCGTCCCTCTCCTGTGAAAACTGATAGCGGTCTCAATGTGAATACACTTCTAATACCACCGTGCCCATGTGCAGTGTAAATCTGTACCTATATGTTGTTGCCGTCTGCCAGTGTGAGAAACAGGACCACACTGCAGTCCTTCACCGAACAGCCGTGATTTTATAGGAGGATCTGAGGCAGGCTCGTTGATGTAAGGCCAATGTGTGTCCTAATGTGGACTGACAACATTATTACTGTAAGTAAATCGCTCGTTAGCCATCTGAGACGCTCACCGAAGGATGAGGCAATGAGGCTGCAGATTAGCCTGTCAGAGAGACGCAATTATAACACTGAAAACACACATTGATTGGTGTATGCCCAAGCAGCCCATTTATTCCGAGATTTATAGAATGCTGGGAGCGCGAGCACCGCACATGTCTTATTACAGATCGCAAACAGCTTGTTGATTCATGTGCATGTGAATGCCTGCGATATCCATTGTGTAAACAGCCCACCATGCATGTGGCTATTAGGATGGTGATCTCATTCACTTATTTATTCTGTGAAAATGAAGTGAAGCAGATAATGGTAAATTTAAACAAATGCAGCATTTGTGAGAGTGGTCATTGTGGAGGAGGCTTAATGTGAGATGGTTTTTTAAAAGTAAAGCGTTTATTTTTGTATGTACATCCAGCCCTATACAGTATATCTTATATTCTTATTTATTATACAGTTAAGTCCCACACAATGTGTAAAATATATGTTATGCTCTGTAATAAAAACATTCCTGACATTGTGCCGAGATGACAAATTCCCACAAAATGTATGGTTGTGAATGATTATATTAGGAGTGAAGGTACAGGAAGTTACTCAGGACAATTGAGCAAGAATGAGCAGCTATTTGAAAAAATCCATCCAGCCCTTCTTGTCAGATGCAAGATGTCCTTACCAATCACATTCATGCCTTCAGTTGTTTTCTGGTGCGTGATTGTGATTGGTAGCAACAGCTAGGGAACACACTTTTGCTCAACTCTCCAAAATTGCCTTTTTTTTTTTTTTTATACGCAAGGCCTTTCTTTCCCTCCGGCAGGTCAGCCAACACATTGCAGCCCCTGGCCAAAGAAGAAGTGTCCAGCAGTGTCTCTGTGCAGCTGTTCAACGGCGAGACCCAACAGCTCACCGTCACCTTGGAGAACATCGGAACGGAGGACATCGAGTCTCTGGAGGTCACCTCCAAGATGGTCACCACCAAAGGTCTGTACCTCTCGCGTGGCGTTGCCATCATAGCGCTGTCTGCCCTAGCTGCATACCAGAGACGTAATGAACGCGGAGATTAGCATAATTTAGCTAGATCGTTGCTGATATCTGTTGCCTGTGACAGGTGCTGTCTTTGATGGACGCTCTCACCTCCCTCACGGGCCCTCTCCTTTGGCCCTTTGTGCCTCTGAGAGAGCTTCCTATTGTTTGATCCTGCTCTTCTCCTGCATCCCAGCCCCCGCTGCCTTTGTTCAACACCTGCTCTGCTCTTCTGATCTCTGCTGTCTGTACGGCTCCTCTCTCTCTCTCCCCATTCTATTACTTTCTGTTCGTTGTCGCTACCATCTCCCAACCTGACGGGAGCAATGTTCTCCATACAATGCGTTTTCAAACCATATTTGAGTCACTTAATGTAGCTCCCTTTTTCATGTACCATGTTAATTTCAGTACACAGGTATACAGAGGTAGCATTACATTTGAGCACATCTCAGCTAGGGATGCTCAATATATCTACAGTATAGTATCGCAATATCACATTGCGCAATATCATATCGAAACTATTGCAGGAAGTGCAATATTCAGTTTATTTTGTGGAGAGATGCATCCATTGGCTGTTTGACTTAGTTGTGTTTGATTTAGACAGAAAGTAAGATGTGTGGCTGAGGAAGCTAATGACATAATAGAGATGGAAGAGGAAACATTAGTGGCCAATAAGAATGCTTCCTTGGTAGCTTGGAATTACTGTTGTACCAGTCCAAAATGACTGTCAGTTGGAAATGTGTTGTTTTGATATGTTATGAATATATTTAGGTGCATGTTCTTATAACCTTTGTGTTTTTATGTTTAAAAATATCAAAATATAATTGCAATTTTCATGATATATATCACAATATCAAATTTTGTCAATATCTTGCACCCCTGATAACAGCTTACCTGCCTTGCTTCCAATCAAGCTTCTTCATTTTTTTTAATGGTACACACTTGACACTGACGTTTATGCTTTAAACACTGAAATCACAGAATTATCAAGAAAAAAACTGTTCTGTAGCAGCAGTTGAATGAAACAATTGGCCATTATACTACTCACTGGGTTTTCCCAATTAATTGTACTATTCTTTTTATGTATTTCAAAATTATAGGAAGTGATATTCAATTCACAAAAATATACTGTTTATTTAAATGTGTCATGTGATTTAACAAAATAATTGATACATTAAATATGAATACATTAAATATCTTTTTTTTTTTAAGTGAAAAGTGTTTAATCGCGCCGCTTTGCCGCTGCCACAGTCAGACAATTGAGACAGGCCTACTTTATTTACAAAAATAACTTGCTCACAATCATTGTAAAAATGTTTTCTTTAGCTTTTCTGCCATGTTTGTATTTGTTTATTTTGGATCTACCGCAGCTGCACCCGCTGCTTGTCTCAGCATAATGAGATGGTTTGTTGTAACGCGAACAATATTGAACTCTGAGCCCAGATTACTTTTAAGATTAAGATGACTTAATTCATACATTGTTTTGATAATGTTATTATATTAAATATTGTCATTTTAAAATCTACATCAATGCAAGTGTTATTGATAAACAGCAACACAATTAAATAACATTTTTAGATGGAGCTCCATGGAGAGTAGTGCTATTTTTAGAACAAGCTCTGCGGGCAACTCTCGTCTTCCATGCGGGCGACCAGGTGCCCGTGGGCACCGTGTTGGGTACCTCTGGTATAGACACACTCGCGTGTGTCTTATAGAAAATGTATCCCCTGCCAAAAACTGATTGCCTTTTTTGGGAGTGCGAGTAACAGCTGTTTTTATCTGTGTCATTGGTCCTATCGTGCAAAAACGTAACTGAACATGCTATAGTAACCCTTCATTCACGATATAATACGTGCTTGAACATGTTAATAGGTGGCTCATTAAAAGGTTGAGCAGTGGCTGCAGTCAGTTAATGCAACAAAGATGAGATGTGTGTGGGTAAAGGATGACATTTCTAGTGTGACACATTTCCTCAGCCAGGGGCTAACTCTGTGAGGCTCTGTCTTTGAGGGTGCCCATCAGGAACACTCACTGTAGAGCAGTAGATCACACACACTTTGACTCATTAGCCCCTTAAATAAATGGTTTATTTTATCGTCATATGTAGTCTCAGATCAATTTGTGAATAACTGTGTGTGATGTGTAATTTCAAGCAGAAGTTGTCTTGTGACCCACACCTTGTGTCCTCACTCCTATGAGAACATGCTGGTTCATCTAGCAGTGAGGGAGGAGCTCCTCTGTGCCGCATCATGTGGTGTGATGGAACCGTGTGGTTCATTACCTTCATCAAGATGAAGGCATGTTCCACAGCTGAGCTTGGGGGCCTTCGAAGGCCATTTCATGTCGCATCAGTTTCCCCGTGGAGCAATCTTCATTTTTCTCATTTGTGTTGCAGCATGCTTCTAAAGACATGAGATATTGCCTAAAGTGAGCTGTAAGGTTTAGTGATAACCAAAGAGCGCATTACTCTCTTCCAAGTATGCGTCAGCTGTGGTTTTAACTCACAAAATAGTTTAGAACGTGACAAGATGGGAGTCACAGCACCATGCTAAAGCTTTTATAGTTATGTGTCTATTTAGTCGAACTGCAAAGAGCTACTACCGTGTCTGATTTTACCGTCACCTAGGAACTTATGAATGTCATTTATTATTATTATTTCTTTTTTTAAAGCCTATTTTTGCATGTTATGCAGTCTAAAATGGAGGCTGTGCTACCTGGCCAGAAAAAACGATTCACTAATTCTTTAGTAATCATTACAATGTTGTGTTGTTGTCCAAACAAGCTTTTCCTCTAAGCCTGTTAGGATGGACGAAGCTGGATAAGCACCGTTTATATACACGCGCCATTATATTAGTATCTAGTCTACTCTTTGATTTATTATTTCCTTATCTTATTTCATTTTAGCAGTTTCTCTTTTCTGTTGGGGAATTTAATCTGCCTCACAGCAAGGGCTTGTAATATTCTGAGAATTTACTCTGTGAAATAAACTGGAAAATTTGCTTACACACATCAGGGACATGTTTGTTTACCAAATCTGTTGTGTATCAGCCTTTCACATTGACTAGAATGTAGAACCTATTTGCTCTATTGGCCTTGGTGTGCAAGGCAGTGCCAGCAAGAGAAAGACAACAGATTGACTTGTTTAACTGTTTCCTTTTTGCCTGCGGAGCAATGGAGCTTAGCTATTAAGATGCACAGACACGTGTATACGGTAATACACCAAATGGAGGGTCCACGTGTGTGTGTGGAGGGGGTTCTAGTACTGTACATATGTGAAGTACCTCAAGAGCTGTATGCGGGATTGAGAAGGTGCACATTGGTTGAGAGGAAGAGGTTATTCTCAGGTCACAGCCTGAGAGGGTGCCGTTTCCACTCCACACAGGTTACATAAGCCCGTCTGCCACCTTGTTAGTCTACTGTTGCCAAGGCCGATGGAGACACCGGGTTGCTCGGTAACAAGTCTGTCTTACCATAAATTGGAAGAAGTTGTTGTTTTTGCATCTCCACCGTAGCTCGATGAAGAGTTAAACCTGTCGTCACATTGTCCGTAGTGGCAGCGGTTGTCTGAGCAGAACATCTGGTGGGTTCAGCGTTCAGTGGAGCGACCCCTGCCCACAAGCCACGTTTGAAACAATTCCTCCTTCCCAGTCTTTTTTGAGAGGCTCATGATTAACACAAATTGGTATGTGCTCTTTCCTGCGCGGCAGCTATATTGCCACTTGCACTTTTCCTGTTGCTATTAGGCATCAGAAAAAAAAAAGGTTGCCGTGTTCTTGCTGTTTCTTACATGGAGTGACGTGGTCTTCTTAAAGTGTCCCCCCCCCACCCCAACCACCCACAAATAGATTTGGTCTCTCGTAAAGGCATTTAAGTGCCAGGAGTGACAGCACACGTTGCATTGTGGGAAGGCGGCGGAGAGTGGAATGTGGGGCGATCAGCCTGCACAGTGCTGTTATTTATTGTACAATAAAGAGCCTGCTAGAGGCGGGCGTCTCACCATTTCCGTTAATTAAAGAAATTACATTTTTATGGCGCATGTAGAGCTTCAAATAGGCATTCACTTTAAAAATGGATTATGCATGCATGCACGTGTGTTTGTCTGGATAATGACATTTCTCCTAATGTTTGTTTTTTTTGGTGGCGTTTCTCATGGGTCATATTTGTAAAGGCGATTCACCCTATTTGATGACCGTATCTTGATGCCATTATAGACATTCGGGAGCACTTAGTGAATCGGAGACATGCAAATGAATTGATTGTCTTGCAAATGAGTTGTATAGAGTGTTTTATGGGTAGTGTTGGTTGCTTGTTTTAGTAGGCCCATGGGTTGTTTATTTGGTGTCATGGCTTCAAGTGGCAATGCATTTCTGCTCCTGTGCCAACCTGCCCTCACCTGACTGCTAAAGCAGCCACTGTCCACCAAACGTGGGCCGCCAACGGCCTCAGGTTGGATGTTTCCCTGGGAAGCAAATGAATAAAAGATGGAGTTCCATAATAAGGAGACATCTGTGGCAGAGCAAACGGCATTATTCTATCTGCTGCTGCACGCTGACAAATGAGGAAGGCACATGCTGGAAGGATGCAATTGGTTTAGGAGCAGCACATCGGGATGTTGTTTTCACTAGTGGCCAATAGAGGGCAGTAGACATAGCCATTTTAATGCTTTGGGTTGATTGTACATGGATGGATGTCAATTGTTGCAATGTTCTAATGAATCTGATGTCCTTAGTATTTATTAGAAATTATAAAGATAATTTAATACTAGTGTAGCAAGCTTGACCAAAAATAAACAATAACATATATGATTATTTAGTTTGTTGGGCTCAAACGATGTCTTTATTTCTTCTTTTAACCCTGAGCTTCTCTGATGGAGCCAGTCTGGTGGCCATTTCATCATGCGGCGTGATTGACAGGCAATATCTGATCAAAGCAGTGAATGAACAAGCAGTGACACGCGTCAGACACAGGAGCAGACAGAGGCCAGGAAAATGACATTACAGCTATCAAGGCGAGGTTGATACAACAGGCAGACCTAGCTGGGATAAAATGCACGGATTAAATACCTGCCAATCATCTTTCACATCGACCTGTCCTTTGCTTAAAATGGTGCTTAAGACCACGCAAGTTCCAAAACGTACATTGTGGCCAGTATATTTGCACTTTTATCTGTAAGCAAACTACCTGAGCAGAATTGGTACGCTTCTCTAATCCCTCATTTAACTCCTTTTCCCAAACCCAAGACAGTGACACCATATTGTAATGTCTGTCACACATGTGCTATTTTGCCATTTTAATTCCAGGGTAGCTGTAATCACCCTACTCTGCCTCTATTGCCTGGCAGTATACACACTGCACCTACATAAACTCCACATAAAAACACAACACAAGAATCGGGGTGTGTGGGTCACTCTAACGAAGAGCAGCAAGTATACTGTAATACAAACATATTAACAATGTAAGTGCACGACGGTCAATTAGGCAGTCGTGCACTGTAAGCATTGAATGATACACTTGGCCAGACCCTTAATTTTGACTTTTTGCTTTATTTCAGGAGTTTTGATGATTAACTGCTGCACAGTACCTCGCAGCCATTTTCCTGCCTCCCTTTCAGAGTTGATTTGTAATGACGTATTTGTGGATTCTTCTCCGTGACTGGTACCTGCGATTCATCCCTTGAAATCCCCTCAACCATTGTCATCTATGAGCTGCTAAGGCAGAAAGCACAGGGCCTAGAGTCAGATGCCGAGTGATTAACTGTTTCAAACAGCTCTAATTTAAAATAAATGCTATATTTATTTTGACAAGCATATAACTGCATATTGCAAAGAACTGCAAATTATTAGGCCGTTGCTGCACCTCCTGGTCATCTGCAGCAGAATGCTTTCTCTTCTTCAGGCAACGTATCATTCATTTGATGTCCCTCACAAGTGGATGCAGCTGACTCATCCATCTCAGGTGGTGGGTGACGTAGGCATACATTCCCCACGTCGCCACCAGCGATGATGACCCATCACTACTTGACTGCTGAGGAGTAGCTGAAGCTTCTTTCATTCACATTTTCCACTGAACCACAAAGTTGTTGAACTGTGTATGCAATTTTCACTTCCGTCCACCCTTCACCGGATGTGCAGTGGCGATCCCTCTGTTATTATGGGAGCCAAACGTAGCACCTAATCCGCAGTGTACCTGAATCACACATATTTAAAGGGAAGCTATCTGCATACTGTGTCCTTTGCTTCTTGCTATGCAGTTTTATTTATTTATTTATTTATTTATTTATTCCCCCCCACCCCTCTCACAGAACTGGCTCTGGGATTCAACAGTACAATTGTGAAACAATGACATGAATATCTCAGGAAAGAGTGCCGCATTACTTTTGTCTCAGGAGACACCAGCAAGTTCAGCGCTATATACTTCCATTATACTGAAAACATACTGTATTACCCCAGTGAGTAAGAACGATGTAGTATATTAGCCAAATTACAACACGGGTTAAGTAGAAGTTTGCACCATCTTTGGGTTTATATAGGATTATCCCCTGCAACCCATGTTGTGCTACTATTTGTACAGTGCCTCCATGCTATAAAATGTTATTATGCGGAAGATATGGCTGACAACTAGCCAGTCTAAATTAATCTGTCAGTACAATGCGTATGCATGCAGAGCAAATTGCATTTGGCCAGATAAAAGCGCAGAAATGTCATTCTGCACTCCTGTTTCGGAAATGTTTGCGGTTTCCTCCTGTCCGTTTTTGTTTCCTCAGACCCTCATCATGTGCCAGTCGGCCCAAAGGTAGCCTGGCAGCCTGGTTTCTTTCTTTCTTTCTTTCTTTCCTTCTTTTGGTCGTTGTTTACCTCCATGGATAGAGCTCCAATATTGTGAATCCTGAGCTTGATTATGACACTACAGTGTACAGTATCTCACATACTGTATTCATACTCTGTCTGACGTAATATTTCTTACTGTCGTCTTTGCAGAGAAAGTCTTTGGTGAGTTCCTGAGCTGGGAGCTAGGGGACGCTCTGTCTCACCTGCCTCTGAAGCCCAGCCAGTCTGTGGCCATCCCAGTCAACATCTCAGTCAAGCTGGACTTCTGTGGCCAGGAGCATCTGCTGCAGGAGCTGAATGACGGTGAGCCCACAACCCAGCCCTGGATGCCCCCCTATCCTCTCTCTCAAAGCATCAGACTAGATTTAAAGTATAAAGACTAGATTTGAGTGTTTACCCGCCACGTCCCCCCCGTCATATGATTTCAAAGTGGCATCATCGTCTTAATGATTTAATATGAAAGTAGTGCCTGAAAGAAGGGCACTTAAATCATGTTGGAGAATACACCATAGAGACAACAATGCAGGTCTTACACTTGATGGTGAATGTTCTCAGAGACTTTGCTCCATATTGACACGATGGCATCACGCAGTTGCTGAAGATGTGTCTGCTGCACATCCATGATGCGCATCTCCTGTTCCACCACATGCCAAAGGTGCTCTATTGGATTGAGACCTGGTGGCTGCTGGGTCCAGTGGAGTACAGTGAACTCATTGTCATGTTCAACGAACCATTTGGAGATTATTTGAGCTTTGTGACAGTGCATTGTCCTGCTGGAAGTAGCCATCAGACGGGTATGCTGTGGTCATAAAGGGTTGGACATGGTCAGCGTTTAAAAGATGCTCAATTGGTTCTAAGCAGAGCCATGGAAAGAGAGAGTTACGCCAACAGACGTTTGTCATTTGAAACTGTCACATGGTTCATGGAGAGGCAAACCCTATAGCAAAACAGTTCCAGGAAGTGATTGGTGGGCAATTTGAGTCGCTGTAGAGATATAAAACTTCATTGTTTGGTAATTAGTAGTCAATAAATGCACAGATTACATTTACAATATCATTTAGAATGTAGAATAGAATAGAACATACAATGAAATTAGGAGAGCTACTCCCATAAATTGCTATCATTTATAATAAAGATATAAGACCTAAAACATAAAAGCATAACACAGACAGCCAGACAAGGGCATGATATTGCATGTGTGCTATTGCGCCCTAACAGCGCATGTATCGAGGAGTAGGGAATTTTTAATAAATGATAATCTTATAGTCAGCTATTGCAAGCCAAATATAAACTAATACACTTTTTGTCAAATTCAACAAATATTATATTCAGTAGTTGTAATCCTGTTTAAAATACTTTCAGCGTATATACGGTGTTGTGCAGTTTTATTCATGCCGTTTAGTTAAACAATATGTTTAATGCTATTAAAGGCGCACTCGATCCAGTAGAAAAACCTAGTTGTTTTGATGTGAAACTCGGGGCGGTGCAAAGGGTCTGCTCTTCCAGCCACAGTGGCTAGGTTCTCCAGGGGGTCCCAGTCCAATGGGCAGTCATATTGAACTCGGGGAGCGGCGTGTATTTCCAGCGCGCCTAAGAGGGCAGCGGAGACCACCGACACCGCCTCGTTTACCATTCAACAGCATCTGGTGCACAAGCATCTCAGAGGGACATCAAAGTCTCCTTTACTTCCTAGCAGAGGACCCCGCCCTCCTCTGTGTTCATCCTGCAGTGCCTCTTCCCCGTGTAGCTGGTACCCCCTCTCTCTCAGACTGTTGCTCTGCTCCTGAACTGACTGTGGCTCACTAAATATGAATGAGGGATCAATAAGAACCCACTACCCAGCACTGTGGGGAGTTGATTGACTGTGTGTGTGTGTGTGTGTCTTTGCTTTGGTGTGTGTACTGTATGTGCTTGTCTGGTTTTCTGTGGGTGGGTATGTAAAGTCTCTCTCTCTCTCCCTCTGTGTGTGTGTGTGTAGGGGACATGTGTCCACAGATGATTTGAGAAAGTAAACAAATAGTCAAATGCATATTAAGCTCCGGTCACAGCCCTGTGCTCATCGCGAGGTCACCTAAGCAGTACGGTTGCAGTGTTTTAATTAGCCCAGCCATAATCACAGGGCCTGGATTAATGAGACAAGGCCCTAAACGCCTCTTATTCGGGTGACATGCTGGATCGCAGCGTTATCCAGCGTTATCCGTTACCTAAATAAAATAATATATCATCATATTAATAATACAGTATGGAGTCAGTTTGCCAGTAGAACAATTTGCATGATTGTGGAGCTATTTCCCTGACGCTGCTGTATTTTGGGGGGTGGGGTGGAGGGGATGTAGCAGGTGCCGGCGTCATTGCTAATTAAAACTGGAAAGTTGGAGCCGTGAGAGTCGAGCTGGCTCACACCAGTCACTACTGCGTCGGGCCGCATTTCTCTTTGTGTATCTGTGCGCCACATCATCGAGTCACTTTGTTGGCTGGGTGGTACGTTTGAGTGCTGCTGCTCCAAACGCATTTGTCATCTTCACGTACAGCACTGTATTTCATATTTACACCTGCGGTGTATACACACACATCTGTTAATACACTCGACTTAGTGTCATGCCCATGAGCGTGCACACACACACAGCACCACTTCCACACAGTGCAGAATATTAGGCCTGACTCATATGACCTTGTAGATCATCTTTTGCTTTCCTATTCCTTTTCTGTTTTTTTTTCCCATTTTTCTTTCTTTTCTATGAATACTATAACACTGAAGGACCGGATGGCATCCTGCTGATAATCGCATGGTCCGCTTGTGTCAGCACGGCTGTGTGCATGACCCACGCGGGAGGGGCTATACACATACTCCACCACCACCTCCTGGCTGGACTGCATGGCATGGGCGATAAGGGTCCAGCTGCTGCTTCTGCATCTCTCTCTCTCTCTCTCCCCCACCCCCCTTGCACTGCTTCTGTTTCTGCGTCAGTAATTTCTGTTGCCTGCAGGCCCATTGCGTTAGAGTAACGGCGTCACCCCTCTCCAAGCCACGACGTTTCAGGTGGCTGGTGTTTGCAGCGTCTCAAGCAGCTGCAGCCTGACTCTTGACTGATTGATTGGTGCACAAGGGAGGAGAACAGAACGTTCCCAGTCCACTGTGACAAATGTGGACGGCTCGTCGGCGGCGTTCAGACATAACGTAACCTACTTAAAGAGCGGCTTCTCCTTCTGTCAGCACACAGTCTATCTATTCAGCCCTAATTAGGACGCGGAGCGGCGGCACACCACGTCCTCTCGTTTTTAGTGAGGAGAGAGGGGCGAGCAAGACAAGGCCACGGAGGGGAACATGCGCGGGGGGGATTTATCGTATCCCACGTCCATCTTGAGCCCAGGCTGTGATCACAGTGATGACATCACTCGGGGCTAATGGGCCTTGTCCTACCGGGCAGCCTTTACAGTCTGTATCCACGCTACGCTCCTCTCCATTGTGCTCCAAGATGCCCCTGCAACAGGGAGCATGTTGCCAGTAACAACAGCAGAGGAAGCTGGAGGAGATGAAATGCCACCTAAGGACGGACGTTGGAAATGCTTTTACAAGGTGACTCCGCTAGCTGTTCGCCCATGGCTCGCCCTTCACCGTCAGTAAATGGCCTGCAGCCTGTTTAGACCCTTTTATGCCTTCCCATGATGTCAGGCACTTTGCTGCTGAACGGCTCGCACGCGTGTCAGCGGGAGCTGTTTATGTTGTTGTGAGCTGCTGATTTAAATATGCTGCACATATTTCAGACTGGAGGGGGGTGGGGGGGGGTAGCTTCACTTAGAATAACGTGGAGCTTGCTCTCCATTTGTTTTCACTGCTTCTCTTGCTTTTCTTTTCTTTACTTTTTTAATTTAATTATATACACTACCATTCAAAAGTTTGGGGTCACCCAGACAATTTAATGTTTTCCATGAAAACTCACTTTTTTTCATCAAATGAGTTGCAAA
>JAODUE010042089.1:0-19342 GCA_027564755.1 Amblyopsis hoosieri | reverse complement strand
TGTGTGTGTGTGTGTGTGTGTGTGTGTGTGTGTGTGTGTGTGTGTGTGTGTGTGTGTGTGTGTGTGTGCGTGAGAGATGAACTAAAAACTGTTCCAGGTTATGGTTGCTGGGACTGTGCCATGACATCCATGCATAAATCCACGGTTAGCTCAGCGTGTTTGTCATGGTGGGCCGAGTTAAATTAATTCATAAATCAGGGTCAGCGCTTCCCAGTGGAAATTCCAGCACCCAGTGACCCCAGTTTCCAGGGCAATGGGGCTGGACTGGTTCCTGGTGGCGCAGACTGGCCCTCGGCCATCAGCATCAGGACCGGGACGGGCCTCGCTAGGCCAGAGAGACGCTAACCAGCACAGACCTCCCCTGTGTCAACGCAGACATCTGCGTGTGCTCTGGGCCACAGGCTCAGAGCGCTACAAGGGTGCTCTATGGCAGTGGTTCTCAATGTGGGGGGGAGTCACGGGACCCCCCGGAGGCTCGTGAGACACAGCGGAGGGGGTCACAAGATGATTTTTCAGACATGAAATAGCATATTCTAGCCAATAGTAGTACAGTTTATACATTACTTCTAATGTAATGTATAACTTACAATGTATAACTTACTGATGTAATCTGCTACTACTAGTCTATATGAAAATACTATCAAATCATATTATAGCTACTATGCTTCTACCACATATGGCACTGTTAATTTGGGGGTTGTGAGTCTCTGGCACTGTTATTTTGAGCTGGACGTTTTGGCACCCCTGCTCTATGGGAGCATGCAGCAGGCTAACTTGGTAATGTAATACGTACTGTGCCAGTGTGATCCAACACTAGGTAAGGACAAATGTTGGTTATTCAAGAGTGCAATTTGTTTCCGTGACATTAATTCCATGCAGACACATTGGGGTCATCGAGAAATCCACAGAAGGGTCGAAACACTGTCTATGATGTATGGATTGTACGGAATTTTAACTGGCTGGTGGGTGGGTGGCTGTCTAAATGAGAGCTGCTGGCCTTTCTCTTACTACCAAAAGCATTTATATTTCAACATGCACATGTTCCTCTCTGCTCATCACAGCGGCAAGCTCACTGTTCCAGACTTCCGCCAAGCGCTGAAAGAATGTCTGCCGTAGGGCTGCAATGGTGGTGGGCCTGTGGTGTGAACACACCAGCGCTGCGGGCTGCCGATGCCAGGCCTAGTGGTCGCCTGCCAAACAGCATCCCCGCCCCCCCCGTCCCCCCACTCAAAAAGCCCTGAAGCCTTTTCTTATCTGGATAAAGGGCATCGGTGGTGCGGCCCCACTGATCGCATAGTCAGCATGGGAACAGCACGAGAGAGCGCCGAGAGAACGAAACACTTGCAAAGAGAGGCCTCCTCCCGTGACTTCAGACGAGCGACAGGGTGCCATTCACAGGAACAAAGGTGCCATCATTCTCAATTAGGGCGTGCTTGGTAACTAGAGCTTTAAGTCTGCAGCTGACTCCGACTTTGCCTCAGGGCTGTGCTTGCTGATTGGACCGTCACTATTAGTCAGCGCTGTGAACTGTGATCGAGGTGAGTGGAGATACTGAAACACAATCACGTGCCTGTCATTTCCTACTGTGGGCAACAGCTTGGATGGGACGTTCCCGTGACCCGCGTTTATCCTTTCTCGATGCAGGCGAACTAATTGGAACGCCACTGCGACTTTACCAGACTAAGGCTAGCTGAAGCAGGCGCTCGAATAAATAACACAAAATGAGCTTCCTCGGCTGCCAGGGAGGGACCACTGGAGCTGGTGTCCCAACCCTCCTATTTCCTAGTCGGCCTGTGTCAGAGTGGCCCCGTGCTCTCTGCACAAAGCCAGGTCCCTGGTGTGTGAGGCCCACACCTCTCAGAGCTGGTCACCAGTGAGCCTGTTAGTCTTCAATGGGCGGGAAGGGTCGGGGATGGGGGAAGGGGGGGGGGAATCCTGCAGTACAACAATGCAGCTTTCAATGTTCACGCGCACACACACACACACATGCATATGCACACACACACACACACACATATGCATATGCACATATACGCACATACATACACACACACACACGGCTCCAGAAACACCAGCAAAATATTTTTTTGTTATGTATTTGTTTTAACGTGGCTCTTTCCAGTCCTTCATGTGGCTGAAGGAAAACAGTAGCTTATGATGGAGTGCTACAGTATCCGTGACAACGCCAGCAAGACATCTGATTCGACAGGCACATCACACAGGGATACTTGTACACTGGAAATACAGCTTCAGTTTGTGCTGACAGTGCCAAAGTATGTCGACGTGTGCCGGCCTCTGGTGTGGCTGTGGGGACGGAGATGAAACACACTTACCTTCGGTTGTTTCCTGTCCAGCGGGATGAGCAGTAGCGGCATGGAGGGATAGAGAGGGTAGTCCGGGAACAGTTGAACAATAAGAGCAGAAGAGAAGAAATAACTTGGTTAGCATTGATACAATTTAACAGTCTGAACATGTTCTCGCTCAGTGAAGAGCAGCTGCTCCTCCTATTGTCTCTCCATTTGTCTCTCACAAATGGACTTCAGCTGAAAAGGAAAGTATGCATTGAGAATAGAAATGCCACAAAACGCTGATTCTTTTAACTAAGTATTCAAGAAGCTCTCGTCTCACACCGCTGCGTGGCCTGTAACACTTTTGTTAGATTTCTTTATTCACTCTTTCCCTTGTTCACTTCCAAACAGTGGTGTTTCCTGGTGGCAGGGCTGTGATGGGGTTCATACTCGGGCCAGTGGAGTGTGAGAACGGGATGAGATTTGAGATACGACGTTCCACTGACTGTCGTGTAAACAGCCGTTATGCCTGTGGACCGAACACAGAGACCATATCGGGGAGCGTGGCTTCAGCATTACCTCAACCAGAACTAAGAACAATAGGGATTACATAAGGCAGAGTTAATGCAGAATAACTATAGGAACACTTATCAAAATGATATTAAGTTAGTTTTCCAGCTAACTGATATAGAGTGGACCAAGCAAATCTACTACCTACAGTAATAGCTCCTAAAATAAGTGTTAACATGCCAAACTAAACATAATAACAATCATGATGACACGTCATTATAGTCATACGTTCAGACAGATGATGCACAGAGCAGTATTTCATTCATGTCTATATTTCAAGGATAGGCATTGGCAAGGACCTCACGATACGAAAATCGAAACATCGCTGTGTTTTTTTTTTTTGCACAGGCAGCCCTACTACCATGATCTTTTTTGCACATCTACATCTGGTACACCCATGCATGTCTCTCACTACCGGCACATCTTCCCCGCAGCTGTCTTCTGGCAGGGAGCTGGAGGTTAGCCTCACCTTCAAACACTAACCAGCCTACGTGTGCAGGGTGTTGGGCTCACGCTGAGCTGCACTGGCTGCAGACTACAGCCGAGGATGTCGTCTTGATACAATCAACGCCTTATTATTGCATTCTTCTACGTTTGCGTTTTAGATATGAGCGTTGCGTGCCTAACCTCAGAGGCAGAGCAACATAACACAACAACAAAAACAACCCCGTTAGCAACTGTTTACCGCTGAAATGCAAAACAGCATTTAAGGCCATTAAGGGTGCTCCCTCCCTCCAGCTCATGAGACAGAGACAGACAGACAGACAGACAGACAGAGAGAGAGGGCAGAGACAGAGAGAGAAAGGGCAGAGAGAGGGAAAGGGAGAGATGGCAGTAGCATACAATGAAAGGAAGAGGGGTTTGGGTTCACACTGTCCGAATCTGGGCCACTGACAACCACCATGACGGGGTCTTAATCAGCCCTGACAGAAACCACAGGGCCTCACTTCTCAGTGGAGACATCGGAGGGGGTGACCAGAACCAGACAGGTCTTTTTTAAACATGCCCTAGCTTGATTGGATATCTTACTTTGAGTGGGAGGATATGTCCCGGCCGACAGCCATGGTTACAATCCTGAAATCATGTCACAGTCACACCCTTGTTCCAAGTTCATCCTTGAGAAAAACAGATTTTCTCCAGACAGGAATAATTTTAGATAAATGTTAGACTTTCCAAGCTCTTTCAGGTCCCTTTATTCAACACAACTTACCACACAACTGGAAGAAAAAAAACATAATTTAACAGTAAAATGTATTTGATAAAACTTAATGCTACAAATGTATTTTAGCATAATACATTCTATGCATAATTTGTGTGGTATTTGTGTGAACTGTACACACACAAAGGCCTGGAGGACTTGCAGGAAAGGTCAGTGGTTTATAGCTACAGTAATACGAGCACATGATGCAGCACATGTATGACACAGAAATGCCAAGAATCAGTCTGGAAAGCATAGAAATCATTGCAAATGTGTCCGAGTAGCAACTGAACTTACCAATAAGCGTCGTGTTGATAGCTATGCAGGCGTGGTTAAGGTGCGCGGCGTGGCTTAGGTTTGCCGACAGCAAAAACGACCAGACGGTTCATCGAATCAACTGTGTTTTTTTTTAAAGTTCCTGTCCTTTTCAAACAGTTTACATGGACGGCTCTCCAGATGGACTTGTGACAAACAATACATCTGGCATGTTAGTTTAGAAGGGATAAGCTTGATTGTGTTGAACTTGACCCACAATTTCAAATACAGTCATCTTAGAGTGATCATGGTAAAATGCAGCCGTTACATGCCGTCGCATGGTGTGTTATACACTGGGGGGCAAGCTGCTAAAAGGACAGGACTACTGGAATGTCCCCTTTGGTTGTGGATCCAGAGTAAGGCCATTGGATCATTATGCCACGGAAGACTATGCTCTGGTGGCACTACCAGACTACCAGAGCACAGAACTGGATTTAACCAGTCTCTTAAACAGAAAAATTGTGAGGAGGCCGTCCAGTCAGCCACAAACTCATAACGACATAGGCCCACTGTATTTCTCATAGCTCTATAATTGTCATATTTCATATTTCTAACCCCCCCTAGACTGACATAATAGGAAGGAACAGAGGTCAACTGGAGTCATGTGAAAATGGGGCTTGATGTTTTGTTATGTTGGCTACCGTATATAAAAACGTAGTCACATACAGTAGTACATAAACAGCAGGGCTGGTGTACCTTGTTTATCATTTGCCAAGAGAGATAGGAGCAACTCACTGGCAGCCTATACAACACAGTTTGTGAGGATGGCATAATCCTGCATTCCCAGCTCATTCCAATCTATTATGCAGAGCACATAGTAGATAACGATCAACTCCATGGAGCGCTCTCTCACACACGCGTGCACTGCACACACACACACACACACACACACACACAGGGGGAGAGGGGCAGTGCCCTGGACGATCAGACATTAGTTGACTGCATACCGCAAGGGCTGACAGTAGATGCCATTTACAGCTTGAGCGTAGCTCTATCCCCACGGACAAATATACAAATTCCCCTTCTTTATCTGTCGCTATAGCGCCCAACCCCCCTCTGAACACAACTGCACCTCTTGAGTTTTCCCTGAAGTTTCAACTGAGGACGCGTTTCAAACAGTTATTCTCCAGTAAGCTTTTGGAGGCAACCACAACATCCACCATGCTTTGTGAGTGTCGGGTTACGCAGTGCCTGTGCTCTCATTGGCTTCAAGCAGCCATGTCAGTTGGTCCGGCTGTATGTTTAGAACAGGCCCACCCACTCGAAGCAGGGGTCACAAATGTGTAATGGTGCACAGACAACAGAGTGGGGAAATACCAAACAGAGTCAATAGACTCTGTCAAAGTTTGCAGTGCCTCGCTCGAACCTTATACAGTGGATGGATATACTGTAGCAAGCTTCATACTTTCACAAATGTCCATCTGTCAACAGGCCTGTAGGATTAATTCCAGTTGATATTACAGCCAGTGGTGAATGCAGCCAGTCAACACTTTTCTCGCTAACATTTTCTGTTAGCGAGAGACAGCAACAAGAAGATATATAAATATTCAACAGCTGAAACATGTGCTTGTGTCGTGGGTTTGAACATGCTATTAGCTTTGTAGGAATAAAAACAAAATGATGATAAAAAAAGCACAGAACAATATTTGGGATACCTGGGCCGTATCACACGATGGTTCATCATAATTACAGAACTTTTCTTGGCAACTGCTATTGCCAGGCAACTGTAAACATGGAGCCAAGACAACCTACTAGCCTCATTGTGAGTCAAACTTTCTAAGTAAAAGCCTGAGATCCCTGAGCAGCCCTAACAAGTAGCATTGCCATGAGCGGTCCACATCCTACTTACAGTGCACGGGGGCCATTGTTTCCGTAATAAAACAGCAAATGACAAACTCACAAATGACTTTATAGTACTCTGTCATTTCTAACACCAATGTTACAAAGCTGGGTCGGTAGGTTGCTGCCCACATCTGGTACCTACTGTAAGGCCTTATGTCTGTTAAGTCCCACAGAAACAAGCCAAAGGGACGTGAAGTTCATCAATGTGTTCAATACAGCTTTGCTTTCTCCCTGGGGAATATAATTTGACACATTTACTGCTAAGCCATGCCTCCAGTGACCCTCTATACTTGGTAGGTGTCACTAAAAACAATTGTGCCATTTTACTTTCAAATGCAAACCAACAATTGGACATGTAAAACATCTTGATTAGGCTGGGAAAAAACAAATCTGTCAACGCCCAGTATACTTTTATATATACATTTCAATTATATTTTTGAGCACGGTGAAATCAAATAGCACTGTGCCAAGTTACGTTAGGTTGACAAGAGCCAAAGAGACAAAACTAATTTGTGAAGATTTTATTCATGTTTTCACTCTTCCAATAAGACGGAATGCACTGCGAAACTCTGTATCCCACCGTGAAATGCAATTCAAGAAAACACAGGCCAGCTTGAAAATCAAAGCCTTGTTTAAGAAAATCATGTGACAAGAAAAAGAACAATATTATGGCACAAACTGGTGTGCTGAGGATGGATTTGACAAAAGCCTCTGTTCAAATGTAAAGCCACATAGGAGGTACGAAAACCAGACATGAAGGCATATCCACTTATTTACAGGTTAAAGTTGCAATCAGCGATTGTAAGCAAATACATAATTTCTGTCTAATTCAGCTAATATTAGCTATTAGCTAAACGTCTAGCTAGCTGTCATTTATGTGTAAGCACTGAAAATAAAAGCTGGTGTTTCTACATAGACTCTGTACATGTGAACAGAAACAATGTGGAGCCAAGTAGGCAAAGCTTCTGAGGGAGCAACGTATGGCATTCAAGGGAGAGATGTTTTTGTTTGGACCAAACCCTCAGCAAATCTTTTCCCTTAAGGGAAATGACTGAATGATACTTATCAATCACGCCTGGCTGCCATCATATTAATACATGCATCTTTAAGTGCGTGGTTGAGCTCATTGCAGGCCATCTCTGACTTGACGTGAACACTGAATAGAAGTGGTCTGATTGTTTGCACATAGTGCAGGGAGTGAAATGGAAAGAGAAAAAGAACATTCCTGACACATAGCTGCATTGTCATTTGAAACAGGGTTTGTTAGGCAAAGCTGACTGGTATGTGTGTGTGAAATGTGATCTCATACTCCAAAACATTATTAGCAAATATGTCATAATTCACATCATCAACACCTTTATTTAGCAGGGAAAGGTTTCACTTCTTTAACATCAATGTATTGTAAAAGGCCATAACACAATCAGGGGGGCAATCATTAGCTTACATGTCCACCAGATTGTCTTGGTCAGTAGTGTCGACACACTTGGACTACAATAAAATCACATTTGATCCCTGTGAAGCACCTGATACTGTTCCATGTCCGATAGTTATGTCATCTTTACAAGAAAAACAATACATGGGCCATGGAGCTCATAAAGCACTAAGCCTAACTCAATAAAGGAAAGTCTAAAATAGCTTTAACCTTTTTAGGACTTCTAATAGAGGTGATATTGCCGTTAGTATTATTTTTCTCTCTTAAGATCAATCTGCTCCAATACGCATGTACTGTATAAAATACAACATAGGCATGCAGAGATAAGGGACGACCCCCTCTACTTTGTAGGCTTTACGGTAGTGATAAGGAAGATTAGGAGGGACATTACAAGGTTGGTTACAGCCACCACACATTATCAGATGAAGACTTCCTCTGGAAAGCATGCCCTGCTGGGCAGGAACAGAGCCTGGTACAAACTAGGGATGTTCCCTACAACAAAGGTTTACTGACATGAAATCACACCACAGGTCTTCATTCTAACAACAAGCATGTTCTATTATGCCTCTCTAGTAAAAGCAATCATATCAACATGACCTATTGTTCACCGTGATATTTGCAACTTTTACCAGTATGCAAATAAGGCACACACATCCTAATGATGAAATTCAATGGCTGCATGTTGACATGCTGAATGTCAACATGCAGCTGTCGCATATCTGTAACTTGGACTGTTGAAAGTCCAGTGCCTATTTATTTAGAGATGCACCGATCAATGGACTGGTGACCGGAATTGGACGGTTTTCACCATGACCCGTCGTGACCGGCAATCAGACAGTTTGTCAAAATATAGCCGCCTTAGCTGGTTACAATACAAAATCATATAGGCCTATATTTACACAGATGAAGAGCCGGCATGCATGCTCTGCAAAGACACTCACGTTCACTTGCCCCATCTTTTTTTTTATCTATACAGTAGCTAGAAGTCATAGTAGCCTATCTACACATGCATGGTGTGGACATTTTCGAATTAAAGGAAGACGTCAAGACTTAGGCAGGCTACTCTGTAAAATTGGTTAAAAGAAATAACAGATAAAATCTACTTGCATTTAATTGTTCGTCTGACTGAATCAGTCCTGTTAAACAGATGCTGCTTTGTTGAAGTGTAAAAAGACTAATTACTATGATGAACGGCGATCAGGGGCTGTAAAAAGTGAGTACATTTAAAACTAGATTAATCTGCAGTAAACTGTGAAACGTTATGAAAATCGGAATTGGCCAAAATCTAAATCAGATAAAAATGGTTATCTGAATCGGCCAGGTAAAATGCATCCTTATATCTACTCTATTGATCTATTCTGTTGCATGTACTGTATATATTTCATACAAATGTATAACACAAAACAATAAATATATAAGCAAGCCAATCAGATGGCCCCAGGTGTGATGTCAGCTACGGTAATAATCTCTGGTTTATTATGCCACTCACACACAGAAAGCCAATCAGGATAGAGCATGTGGAAAAAAGTGCAACTTCACCTGAATGTTCACTCGAAGGGAGAAGTCTGTGCAAAAACAGAATGATATGAGGCTTTTAGAACCAAAGTACAAGCATCAAGTCAATGGAACTCAATGCAAATCGCAAAATTCTCAGGAGGTCAAGGTTCAAATAAGTAAAATTGTGACTTGAGTCAGGCTTGAGTCAGTCTGTGGTTGACACACACAGACATGCTTGGGCTTGACAGATACGGTGTAATGTATTATTGTCCCATTGTGTGAGCTTAAGGGTATTCCCCTCTCACGATGCCCCACCACTGATCCTCTCAGCAGACAGTAGCCTGAGGTATTTCTAAGCCTCGCCACGGCCTACCTCTATTACACCTAAACCTCTTAGGGCAGTAGACTGGCGCTTCAACACAAAAAATACTTTCCCAGGTTCATGTTTCAAATCTGTCACGTGGTAAAATGAGACCAAAAAATGTGATTGTGACCATAACTGAGGCTCAGACAAGGAAACTCAACTTGCTGCCCTGAAGTCAGTGCTTGCTTCATCCATCACTATGAATACAGATGATTTTACTGGGAGAAAAGTGAGCGGGGGCCGGGGCGGGAGGCAATCACGAGCGTTTGCACAACGAAGCATGGTGCAAATAGGCTAATGTGCCTAAGTCATCAAAGCAAAGCCCAACACTTTCTTAACATTCTTTACATGACTTAGCAGTTCACGTGGTTCTGTGTGGTCCACAAACCATCAACTGCCATTTTTAGTCCAAATGAATGATACAACACAGAACTCTAAAACACAACTTGTGGCGCCAAGATCAATCCACTGGTGGCTTTGTTCATGTTTTTGCAAAGTCATTGTCTTCCTTGTTGACCCAACTGTTGAAGGCAAAATGGCTCGGAATTAGTCTTTCTCTCAGTTTGAAAGAACTCTTAAAGCACTAAACGTAGAGAGCTTGACTGTGTTTTCTATCAACATATGACTCAATTACTCCAAGCCATAAACCTCAATTAGTTGGTGCAAAGTCTAATGTAAGTAGAAATGTTTTAACAAACCCAAAAAACATATTTAACCACCCTCTACTAGAGGCTCTGCCTTTATTTATTAAAAAACGCTCCCATAATTGTAGCCCTGCAGTCATATTTGGTTTACTAATACCAACTAAATCCATCACATTTCCATCACACACACACACAACCAGGTGTCCTAAAGACCCTTCAAAAGCCTTAGGGGTCAGGGTGTCCCGTTCTGTGGCTCCACATACTGCAGAGGTAAATTATATGGTTTAGCGTGACAAAGGTAAAACCATTTTGCCTTTAGTTAGACAAGTTCAACTGAAATTGACTGTCAAAGAATTCATTAGCCTGAAATTAGCTGCTCTATAAAGGATACTGAATTGAACAGTGAAACTAGGCACAGTGAAGAAATGAACATGTGTTGTTGTTGTAAATATTGTACAAAACGTTAAGACCACATTAACAGAACACTGTAGCAACTAGCACATGTGGCAGATGCTGAATGTATATGTGGCATGAGGAATTCATGACCTATATATGACTCACTGGAGCGTGAGGAATGATACAAAATGGAAACATCTCGCAGCAGAACAAACACTACCTGTCAACATAGGAAAATGTGGCATGCTGTACATACCAGGTCCATTCTAAATGGCCCTAGCGTGTATCATGTATTAGACCTCACACCCAAAACAATGCATATATTTCTCTTGGCTAGCTCTGAGTGGGATTGGTATAACTGCCTGGAACAGAGCAGTTTGTGCTGCAATTTCTGATAATTGCTTTAAATATAGGTTAATATGAGGTCTTTAGCTGCTGTAGCAGCCTTGACTGTGGCAGGCACGCAGATTCCTTTTTCCCATAGTCAGAGTCAAGTGTCCTCCCACATGGCACAGCTGGAAGACCTTCTTGTTCATATGATATGCACGGTAAATGTATACCCATCGATATTATACGTGAGAGAACAAGCACAAAGAAAATAAGTCCAGATTCATTTTACATACTGAATGATTGTTTTTGCATCCACAAGTAACCAGGTCAGCCGTCTAGTCACGGAGATTGAAACACAAGAGCACATATGCCAAGCACAACTAGAAAAACGCATTTAGTAAAATATGTGCTCATCTGTCATTGTGGCTGTGATTCTCAGAGGCAAAATATTCAGAGCTTTCCAAACTAGCCATAATTAATCTATACTGCACATTGTTTACTGTTATTGTTGAGCTATGCATACCGTAAATGTGCCTTTACAAAAGTGTGTAATTACAAATAACCTTTACCAAATAGTTACAAGTAAATTTTAGTCTCATAATGAGAACATTGCATCAGTGGCTAGTAGGACCACAGGGCTTTTTGCTGACCTAAACATAAACACACCATTGTTTGCTCTAGTCTAGGCCATGTATGACAGTTTAGGACACCTTGCAAAGTGCTGGCCACTTTCATACACTCACTGTGTAAAACTGCTGTAGAGGATGTTTTGCAGTACTGTTGCTGGCCTCTGCTATCACTATTATCACTATTATCACTATTACCAGTACAGGTGTCACATTGAACTGCTGTAGAAACGTCCCAGTACGTTCCTTTACAGCTTGACCTAAGAACTGAATAGCTAATGTTCTTCTGGATACAATCAAGCGGAATACACCCTTGCATACCACGCGCACTTTCTCAGTACGTTGTATATCACATAGCGTTGGCAGGAATCTCACAATGTGAAAAAAGATTGCTGTGGCAGTTATCCAAAATGACAGTGTAAAACCCAACGAAAATATCCCAAATCAACCGAGTTAGACCTGCATACTCCCAAATAGACAAGGTAGAATAGCCTATAGCGTATAGGAAATAGCGTTCTTCCTAATGCTACTGTTCAGTAACAGCAGAGAACGAGGAGGCGAGGCATAGGGAATGTGTCATCTTTATACTTCTGAGCCTAACAAGCTTACAGACATTCCAGTGCCCCCAGTTTCATAGCCACCCAAAAACATACAAACTTCGAGCCTTGCCGGGAGTGGGACTGTTTTTCGTAAATAATGCTCTCAATCATAACAGCATCAGCAGCACAAGTGTCTTGATAACATAGTTTGCCACATTGTTACGACAATGTATTAATGTCGCACAAGGCTTGCTTAACACGCATACTTGTGCTGAGAATATTAGATGATGGAAACACTGTTTTTGTCTTGTTTACCTGTTTTCTCCTTTTGAATTTGATGGTGGTGGGTGTAAAACAGTCTGGTTGTCCTCCATATCCACGACACATTTTGTATTTAGTTCCATTTCTGCAAAGACAATTTCGTCAGAAAAGAAACTAATTTAAATGGGTTTAATGATGCTACTTTGACAATATTGGGAAGTTAAAACTGCTCTCTCAACTTCAGCTGAGGAGTAAATTCCAGTCGAGGCACCAAAAGCGTTTACATAATGCACTTGAAAACTTTCTATCACGCAGTAAAAATGTAGGATAATACAAAAGAGAAACAACACAGAAAACTGTATCAATGATTCGTAATACACGTACCTCTGCGGTTCATAGGCCGAACTCTCACTGCAACTTTTACCTTTGTATCCGACATTTTCGTCCAGTTTAGTTTACTCCGACCCTGTCTGTTGTGAGCTATTAATTTATAGCTGTAACCGAGAATCCCGAGAAGAAGCCCAGATTTCTGACGGATAAACGGCGAAAAAATCTTAATCCAACACCCACAATTGAGTCAAGACCTCGGGGAGTGGTAAAATATAAATGTTCATTTTCTTTATATCCACCCAAATGTGCTTCTTTTGCTGATACAACACACCGTTCCAGCCCCATATAGCATCCCAACCGCCATCTTCACTGGGAGCACGACTGGTACGGTATCCTCTTCCCGAGACGGCTGAGTCAAAGGAATCATTTTTGTCTTCTCTCTAGATAAGGCACTCTATAATATCTCTGGAATCTCGCATATGGATAACACGAAACGTGAAAACCGAAAAACTATGAGAAGTTAATTTAAATGCAGTGTCAATAAGCAAATTAGAATATAGGCTAGGTCTACTGTACTGTAGGCTATGTGAAATAAATGTTAAATGTGTGCTACTGTACATTGAAGTAACATTTTTTAATGTACACAATATAGCATCACCATATTCCTGGCAGGCTAATGCATGAACACAAAACATATTTTTTTAAAGTTTGTATTTTATTTATTTATTAGATTCCTTTTAGCTTTGTGGTTGAACATGTTTACAACTCATAATGAATAACATAATTACATGCATATTGTTAAATGATTTAATGTGTTGAGTATTTATTAATGTAACATAAAGGCTACAATAGAAATAAAACAGTTTTTGAATCTTTTTGGTTTAAATCACATAAACAATATTTCATGTCGTGGTGACTGAATCATGATCATCTGGGTTAGCAGAATAGATCTTCACTGCATGATCCCCACCATCAAGGACGATGAGGGTGTTGCTCATGGCTGCAGGCACCACAGCCACTGGGCTGACTAGGTGGTCTCTTAGAAGGGGGGCCAGGGCTGGCCAGAGCTGGGGCTTCCCCAAACTCCAAACCGTCCCCTGCTTGGAGTCAATCACAATCACATGTCCTTCTCTGTCAAAGGCCACGGCACACAAGCTCAGCCACACCCTGGAGCCCAGCGCGAGGCTGAAGGTGTCCGTCTGAAAACAGAGCTGGAAGTCTTTGTCAAACACCTTCAGGCTTGTGGGACGCTGGCTTCCTCGAGGATGCCCCTGATCAACTAGATGTTCCACCAACGCGACGCTCCCCGTGAGCTGACAGCAGGCCAAGGCTCTGGGGCTCTGAAGGTCAGAAAGGACCGGTGCGTGCGCCGTGAGACTCACGCCACAAGCGTAGTCCACCTTGATCTGGGTGAGGGTGCCGGCCCGGGCATCTGTGACCAGGATGTGACCACAGCTATCGGTCTCCACACCCCACGGCAACAGGAAGTCCTTGACGGCCAGCACGTACGTCCCTCTGGAGGTGAAGACCTTCACGGAACAGTCCCCTGCATCGGTCACCACCACGTAACCACTGGGAGTCACCGCTACATCCATTGGGTAACAGATCTGTCCTTGGCCTCTTCCCCTCTGGCCAAAACTGTGTAGCTTCCTGCCCCGAGGGTCAAAGACAACCAGCCTTTGCTCTCCATCGTGCACCACCACTGTTGCCCCTGAGGAATTGAGCACAGCTACCCCTGTGGGGTTCATCAGTGTCCCCCAACCACCAAAGGCTACACTGAGCCACAGGGCCTTAGAACCCGAACCCGGGCCCAAACAACTACCTCCGGTTGCCCTCTGAGGACCCTCGGGTAACCCGGGACTGTTGGGTGAAAGCAGATCGCGAAGGTCAGCCAGGGCCTGGCAATGGGATGTGCGGTCAACATCGCACAGCTGGCGACAGAACGGGCACTCCAGCTTCTTCACGAAGGGTTGGGTCAAAGACCTGACGCACGCCAGGCAGAGGACATGGCCACAGGGCAGGTTCTGCGGTCGGTGAGCGCCCTGCCGAATGCTGAACTTCTCAAAGCACACTTTACACTCCAGCAGTCTGATCTGGATCTCTCTCAGAATCCCCTCTGGTCTTGAGCTGCCATGTTGTGAGGAGCAAATAGATTCAGCCATGAATGAAATATGATATCCCGAGTTAATTTTCACCTACTTCATCACACTGATGATACATGCTCAAGGAAATTTGAGGGGAAAAAAAACAAGAAAAAGCTTGCAAAAATATGGCTTGGTGAAGCAGAGGGAAAGAGATCCAGCATATGAGACTATTTTTCTTTTCTATTTTTTTAACAAGACACTAAATATTTAGCAGGCCCTTCATGTGACTTGAACAGTTTGCACACCACACGTAAAAGACTCGCTGCTGCCCTCTTGAGGAGATATGACATTGCAGAAGCAAGTGCGAATGACCTCGGTGAACACACCGCATCGGGGACGATTTACCAGCAGCGCATAATAAAACGAAGTACTTTTAACATATAAGCTCATTTTACACTGCCATGTTTAGTATCCTTGAATTGGGTCTTGTGTGTCAATATAAGGTATCTATTTTCCCTAAAGTTCCCCTTTGTGCGACCGATTGAAATGTGATCCGCCAGAAACAGGAGAGTGCTTATGTCAGCCAATTCTGTCCTGAGTTGCTGCAGTATAGTGCCTCTCCAAAGCTTAAACAAAGGTTCAAACACTTTCTATTGTAAAACTATGCAAACAATATAATATAAATACAATTTTCAAATGGTTATGTCAATTTTATTTTTCTCTCCATTTAATGAGGCATACGTATCTGCTGAGAATCAGAGGGGCGTAAGTTAAATTTTGGGTATAACGGACATGTATATATCAAATTAAAGCTCTTGATGAGCTCTTCCTTTTGCTAGAATTTGGAGTTATTCATTAAAAACCAAAATACTTACACAAATACTGAACATAGCCTACTAAGCCATGCAGTTGGTGCCAAAAAGAAGTAACTGCACTCACGCCCTTTTGACATTGAAAATGCATATTTGCAAAGCATGTAGTAGGGATTTTATATTATTATTTTATCACAGTAGATTGTTATTTCTTTTAAACTGTATGTAATGCTTTGTTCTCATCAGATGGGCCCATGCATTTATATGAAATGCCAAAAAGGCACATGTGAATTTAGAAATGTTGTTCTGGCCCTCCTGTAAAGTTCAAGAAATGTCACTTACACTGGTTCTCACCCCTCATGTAAAAATAAGTACCGGTTGTTTGAAAAACCCCAACCTCATATGAATGAATACATGACAGAGTACAGGAGGAAATGTAAAACCTTTTAATATATTTAATTCATTCACAGTGGGGAAGGGGGAAAGGGGCACACAAATTATATATCATATCATCATTTATATCATCATTTGGTAAGTAACACCTGACCCAGAGGAAAAGTGTTATTAGCATGGACTCCTGGCCATTCCACATAAGACTGGATTGTCTGGGCTCATTCTTGGGCTCTAACCATGATGATACTGATGGAGCAAAAAGGGAGCATCAACTTTAATCTACATACACGAATGCAACACAAAATGTACCCTCCACAAAAACTGGAAAATGTAAAACAAAACAAAAAACAGGAACAGTCAAACAGGCACACAGGGTAAATGAAACCATTTGTGAAAGTAATTAAATGACTAATTAAATACTCACTTGACTGTGACTGCTCTAGTGCACCTACCTACTAAAACACATGATTTGACACTTGCCATGCATACACAAGATTCAGTAGGCAAGATCCATGTCCACAACAGTTAAATAAAATATATATACCTGTGCAAAGACAGGTGCAGCTTTAAAAGTTTATTAAAATTATATATATATACAGTATATATAATTAAAAAAGCAGCCACGGGTAATGGGGAGGATAAAATTACTCAAAGTCACGATTCACAATATACTCCCAACATCACAAATGTACAGTATTTCCGAAACAGAACAAAAGCAGAGTGCTTGTGCGATGCGTGTAGGAACGTCTAAAAAGTGCTTACAGTAAACGGTGTGCTTTGCTTAGATCCAGGTCAAACGCAAGCCTCAGACTCACCTTACTGCAATAAAGTTGGTTTGAAATGGATTTATGTTCACATTCAACTTTTTGTTCAAGTCATGTAAAAAATAACAAAAAACATGATTGAAACCATTAAACAAACTGACAAAAAACATTTGCCCAGTGAGAGAATATTGGATTTTATATACTGCAAGTTCTGTGATATATTCCAAGTAATGTTGTAATATTGAAACGCTTTAAACCAAATATTTAGTGGTGTGAATACATGTCCTAAAGCTCTTACACTGTATATAACAACCAGGTTTACATTAAGTTTGAACAGCATATTCTATCATAGGATAAATGTAACACGGACATTACAGTTTACCAACTACAATGATCATGCACTCAAATCTGAGATGAGCAATACTGCATTACCATTCATCTCTCTCACACACACACACACACACACACACACACACACACACACACACACACACACACACACACACACACACACAGCGATTAGTGGGAGCAGTCATTTCTGTGACAACGCCACATAAATAGGCATGACTGTCTGCAGTTCGAGGCCCCCAGTACCCCTAATAACACTGCATGGAAGGACCTCTTCATCCACCTAATCTCTCCGTCCCTATACTCCCTCTGATACAGGTGAGCATTTCTCCGCAGCCAAAAAGCCTATGGACGTACAGTGTTCGTGCGGTACACCTCTCAGCCTCACCCACTCCTCTCCCAGTTCCTCGTGGGAGGTCAGGAGAGGTCGACCGGGGAGGAAGGGGGCTCCAAAAGCCTACCGGCTGTCCAGGCCATTTATGGATTTCTTCTTTCCTGATGTCTTCTTTCCTCTCTGTCTGAAGGAAGGACCATCACTGTCCTTCTCCCCTGTATAGCACAACGAAACACTTTAAATAGCCTCTCTTTGTTGTTTAGAACAGTGTGTGTGTGGGAGGGGTAGGGGGTTCAATGTGTCACCACTAGAGGTCAGCCTTTCACAGTTATAAAAATAAAAAAACTAAAAAAAAAAACTATACATACATACATACATACATACATATATTTATATATACATACATACATACACATACCGGTACATACATATATACATACATACATACATATATTTTTTTTGTTGTAAAACAATAAAAAACGAAAAAATAATAATATATATATATAAAAAATGTCACCATGTGAAATTCCCCTCTATAAATGAGATACAGAAAAAAAATCATAAATGGTCACTTCCCATTTCAATTTAAAGGCAGTTGGCATTTTTACACACAGGTGGACTCTATTAACCAATTAGGTGACTTCTGAAGGCAATTGGTTGCAACATATTTTATTTAAGGGTATCAGAGTAAAGGGGGCTGGATACTTTCGCACCACACTTTATAGTTTTTTTTTTGTAAAAACAATTGAAAGCCATGTACTGTATCATTTTCCTTCGTACTTCACAATTATGCGCAACGTTGTGCTGGTCTATCACATAAAATCCCCCAAAAAATAATTTACGTTTGTGGTTGTAACAAAATGTGGAAAAGTTCAAGGGGTATGAATACTTTTGCAAGCCACTGTATATAAACACACACTGTATACCACACACAGTGTATATAGACAAGCACACACATACATGCATATATGAAAAATAACGTACCGTTAAACCCTTCGGGCACATAGTCACTGGATTCGGTATAGTTGCCGTCATCACATTCAGAGTAGCTCTGTTAAAAGGAGGTGAGGACACGAGGCACAACATTAATGTACATGGGACAAGGCAGGCCACAGCAGCCACCAGAGCCCAGACACCGACTCAGTAACTTTGGAACGATGGCAATCCTTAAAAAAAAAAACTGCAAGTGTGTAAACCGACAGACACTTCTGACACCTTTAGCAAAGACAATGTGTGTAACCGCCAACGCTGGCATTAGCCAGCTTTCTGAAAATAGAGCCCGACTAAATATCTGACAGGGACATTGTGTGTACCGTACGGAAATACAGAGCGGCTACAGATGTCCAGGTGACGGCAAGGTTAACACCTTGGCTCTACGCCAAAGGACACCTGACAGACAGTAAAGACGTCTGAATATATTAGTGTACATACCTTTTCTCGTGGGCCATAATTCTCTGCGTACCACACCATTCCATACAGGCAAAGGAATGTAATGAAGGCCTGAGAACAAACCCAGCAGAGACAGGTGTTTGTAAAGCATGCCTGGAGTCGGCAAACAGTGGTTAAATATCATTTAAATAGTGATCCACAGAGCCATGGAAATAACAGTTATGCCAACAGAAGTTCAAAATTGTCAACCGTCGCATGGTTGAGAGGCTAAACCTATAGCATAATAGTTCCAGGAAGTGCTTAGTGGGCAGTTGGAAACTTTGAATATATATGCAGATATAGAACTTCATTATTTGGTAATTAGTAGTCAATAAATGCACCGATTTACATTTAATATAAAATGTATGGGGTACTTTTGGTATTTAGGCTAACTTCCGGGAACTATTTTGAGGCTCCACGATCCTCCGTTAACGGAGATGGCCCGACTCTCTCTCTACATCAGGGGTAGGGAACCCTGGTCCTGGAGAGCCGCAGCCCTGCATGTTTTAGATGTCTCCCTGCTCCAACACACCGGATTCTAATGAAT
>JAODUE010042068.1:0-19346 GCA_027564755.1 Amblyopsis hoosieri | reverse complement strand
TATTACTTCTAGGTGTACTTTAAAATTTAAACAGGAAGTTTGCAGAAGAAAAACGCATAAAACAGTTGGCTGTTCTCTTATTAACCTTTCATTAACGTCAATAAATAGTTGAAACGAAGTCCTATTTTATTAATCTTGTCACGAAAATAGAAAGATAAAGTAAATTGCTTTGGGTGGCATTTCAAAGAACAATGTTTAGGTTTGAAGTAATCTAAAAGTAATGAAAAGTATAATCAGATTATGTTACTAAATGTAGGTAATTCAAAAAATACGTTACTGATTATAATTTTTGTCTGGTAACTAGTAACTGTAACGGATTACATTTCAAAAGTAACCTTCCCAACCCTAAACATCAGTCATTCCTGACTGTTAAGTGACACAGTATGCTGTTAAAGTAGCCCTATGCCCTGCCTTTAACCTCCTTGGTCCAATGAAAAACCTACAAACATGCGCAGTGACCGACGGTCATGGCGTAAACTTCACATTCCAGACGTGCATATCCTGCAACTCCGTAAATACTTGCAATTTATTTCCACCTCGAAACACGAAATATTGTATTACTAGGTATAGCCTAATCGTGATAGGCTATCTACTGTTGTCTATTCATAGGCATCTGACACAAACCCTTTGATGGAATTACGATATGTATGTCACTCACAGGTATTGTACATGCGTGCTTTGCTTTTTGCTGGTTTTATCCTATGGTTTTACCCTATGGTTTTACCCTATGGTTTTACCTCGTTGCGCGGAGTGAGAGGGGGTAGTTTATGTGTGTGTGGAGACAGCACTGGGCTGCGCCGCCCCTCTCCGTCGGTCTACGCTATGATTGGAGGGTAGATTCGGTGGGCTGGTCTCCAGCCCAGCTGTCTGCCGGCGGAGTGCGGAGACAATAGGGCAACGCACACGGACACTGCAAGCATCAGCGGTACAGACACGGTCAACCGAGCAGTGTCATTGCTTATCACAGTGTACAGCTCCTGGAACATATTCAGCCCTGAAATAAAGCAGAGATTTTAGATTAGTAAAGTGCTTTGAAGAAATGGAAGCAGCAACTCTTCCGTTTAGTGCAGTTTGAAAGGTAAGAAATCCATTGTTCCGATTCCTTTAATTGGCTTGTACGCAACAACTACAATGTTGTAATTGATGTACAGGTTTAAGTTGTATTTACGTCCATCACAAATTATGCATAGCATGATGATATGACGTATATTAATTCAATCTCTTTATGTCAGTAGAGTTCTGGGTTTAAGTATTACATTTGCATGTGTTTACATGGAAGAAAGGTTAGGCGATAGATATGTTTTGTTTTTTTGTATTACTTGTGATGTATTTATTTTACAATGTTGTAAAATACACCATGTTCTGCAGCAAGTAATATATAAAATATGTGTTCCTCTTATGGAACTGTACCCATACAAAGTCTTGTAGCTACCATAGAACAATAGGACTGGTGTCAGCCTATTGTGTAGCAGTTTTTAATATGTGCTTCTAATTATTGTCTGCATTTTAAAGCTGAATATCTCGCTTCTCTCTCTCAAACACCGGAAGACACATAATTATGTTGTGAATTGTTTAGCTGATATAATACATTCTTTATTTTTAGTGTAACACATTCTCTGCATGTTAACAGTCATTGATATGTAGTATATGTCACATTCTAAATTCTTACCAGTGATTGTAATGGATTTCAGTGGGAACATCTTATTTCACCATTCTGTCAAAAACTAACAACAAAACTGTCAACAATTCCCAAGGTTGATACATCCAGCAAAGATGAGCTTAGTGTTAACATGAATCACAAAGGAACTTGGAGACTATCACACACTATCAATGGAGCTATCAATCCCTTAGAGATCATGTCAGTTTCAGAATTTTATTAACATCCATTTCCTGTAATCTCCAAGAAATCTGTCTGTTGAGAATAACATCTTTTGCCAAAATGTAAATATTACCATTCTATCTGAATACAAATTTGACATGCGCTGTTGAATAAAGCACATGCATACTGTAACTAAGTGTACGTATTGTAGGGCCCCATTTTTCTTCCTTCAGTCCGGGACGGTGTTAGCTAATAATGTTCTGTACCATAGCACCATGTGTTCTTAGCCATTTTCCAGAAAACACCACAAAGGCAGGCTGTACAAAACGTAATGAAAACCAACAAAGTTACTAGTGACACACATCTTATCAGGTCACAGTGAGAGGACAGTATAAAGTCCATGTGGCTTTGTGTTTGCAGCTGGAGAAGGGCCTAGCTAGTCAAAGCTTTGATCTTCTCCACCCCTCCATGAATACTGTGCAGCCACAGTATTCATGGAGGGGCTCGGCGCAAAACAGCAGCATCCAAGTCTGTAATGAGGCCTTTTGGCTATACCACTTAAAGGTGAAGTCAGCGACTGTAAGCGAAAACACTTTTTGTCAAATTCATTGAATATATTACTCATAAATCTGTTATGCGCATGCCATGCATGCTGAAAATACATCTGGTGTTGCTACCCTGGCTCTGTAAATGAGAACACAAGCAAAGTGGTGCAGACCGCACCACACAACAATATCCTAGCCTTGGCAATGCGTGTCCAATTAGGAGGGCGAAGCTTCTGAGGGGGCACACTATGGCATTGAGGGAGAGTGTTTTTATTTTGATCCAGTTCAAATATGCCTATCAACCATCTTTCTCCTGCACCGCTGAGTCAGATATTTGCCGAAATCGACAGTGTATTCACTTACAATCGCTGACTCTACCTATACGTGCAATGGAGCTGAACCTTCCACAGACCTTAGCTGAACCGTGCTCAGGCGACATCTGTAAAGTGGCTATTAGGACTGTGGTTTTCCCAAGCTGACTAATGGCATTCATCTACTGTTATAAGGTAGTACTAGAAGTTGTTGTACGCTAAGTAAGGAAATGTTGCCTGTGGTCAGATTAGTAGCCAGTAGGTTATCAGTGTGATGCACAGAACATTAGAATAAAGGCTGTATAAAAAATACCCTTTTATCCAAAGTGACTTTGTCATTACTGTAGATGACAACATCAGACAGCAAACGCTGATATCAGCTGTTAGCTACAGTACATACAGTATGTTGGCACGTCAACTAGCAGATACCAGATCTAAATCTAAATATTGAAGCCAGCAGTAGGATTATGTAAGTTCATAACACTGTTAAGGCAAGGAAGTGTTGTGTTGTGTGCCTGGCTGTTCTGTTGGAAAGGATTACAACAAGGCTGGTCCAGGTAATTAAACTACCTGCCAGACCAGTGACACTCAAACTGCAATGCTGTGAAACCAATTAACAACAGTGATCTCATATTATTAGGAGTGAAAAATACAAATGTGCCCCAATACGTGTTGTCAGTCTCACAGAAAACCCTGATATAATATTTATAGATGAGTTTGGGCTGTAAAGGCATACAATATGTCATCAAACATGTTGTACAGCCCCAGTGAGGCTTTGAGAACATTCAGAAAGGACACGACTTGCAAATCTCACCCAGCACACTTTTCAATACATTGTGTCCTTTTAAAAATGGCTGTCTACCCTGTGGTTATTCTCAGAGAGCACACTGTATGGAGGAGAATGGACGGTTGACAGGAATATCACCTGAAAGCACCATTATAAAAAGAAAATCATGTGAATACTTTTATATGGCAGCACACAAGCCCACTTCCCCACAGCCGTGGCTAGTTTATAACCCAATTACCATATATTATGTGGCGAGGGCAGCAAAGAGATACAACTGAAGGTGTTACTCGGCTTCAAACACGTAGCAAGTTGAAAAGCAAAATCAGTCAAGAAGAAACTGTAGCCTCTATAAAGAGAAATCTGGCTTGCACAATCTGCACTGTGCTGTATTGAAACAAGGGTGTGAAATGGCAACATCTAATGCTTATATTTATTTATTCTGGCCGACATATTGATTTGGCATTACACATGATTAACTGGGTGCAGACGCCTCTTTAAATGATTTTGGCAGTGAGTTTTCATAAGCTGGCAGTGGCTGCACATTTAGTCCAGTACTCAGTGTTCGTTTACACTGTATAACCGTACACTGAGGGGTATCAATGGAGACTATACATTAAGCAATAACCACATTTGCAGAATCAGTTTAGCTACATTTACCTACATGTTAGTGTCTAGGCTGTGGTCACTGCTGCAGGGTGGCAAGAGGAAGATTTCCAGCAGGTTTCTAACACAGCTAGTCTTCAATTTTCCCTGCGATAACACCCACAAGCATTAGGCTGCCTCATAGTGGCACCTCTCTCTCTCCCTTCATCTTTCTCTCCCTCTCTCTCTCTCTTCTCTCTCTCTCTCCCTTCATCTCTCTCTCCCTCTCGCTTTCTCTCTCTCTTTCTCTCTCTCTCTCTCCCTTCTCTCTCTCTCTCTCTCCCTCTCCCTCTCTCTCTCACTCTCTCACTCTCTCTCCCTCTCTCTCTCTCTTCTCTCTCTCTCCCTTTCTCGCTCTCTCTCTCTATCTCTCTCTCTCTCTCTCTCTCTCTCTCTCCCTACATCTCTCTCTCTCTCTCTCTCTCTCTCTCTCTCTCTGTCTCTCTCTCTCTCTCTCTCAACCGTTTAAATGTAGGCTACCGCCTTGTGTGGTGCAGCAGTGTAACAAACATGGGTGGTATTGGGACTTTGACATAGGTTGCTATATCTGCTAGCTACTAACCACAAGGAGACGTCTTGGCGTGGAGGGAGAAAAGTAGGGCCGGGGCTGGGCTCTAGGGGGACAACGGCTCTCTCAACAGCCGCATGCAGCGCAGAAGCGAAGCTCCTAATTAGCAGCGGCTGTGTATCTTTCATCTCCACACCCTTTGATATGACAGTATGTGTGTTTGCGCAAGCCTACAGTACGGGCTTTGTGTTCCTGGGCGTATATACTTTAATTTAAATGGTCCGTACAGCAGTGTGCTTTGGCCTCAGGGATGGTTGTTATGGTGATCTAATATACAACCAAGCTCTCAGTGTTCTGCATCTAGCACATTCTGTCCATATTTAAAACAGTAGCCTATTTCCAAGATTATATTCAAACCAGGGCATGCAAGGTGCACTTCTTTTGCAAGTTATACTGTATGTACTGTCTAGCCACCTATGAAATAAAGCACCAGTGTCAGTTCGCCCCCCGATGGTTAAAGTAAGCAACAGCAGGTGAACATTTTTTAATATGTTAAAGTCCCCAAACCCCTTCACTCTCCCGTTTGTGCATTTCCCAATATACAGCAATGGTTGGTACTACAGTAAAAGTCTGTATAAAGTGTCTCTGCTACAGTATTCTTTAATACTACTAGAATTAAGTTCTGTGTCCATACCTACATTTGGCAAAGCTACAGTTGACCTATAGGCGTACATCAGTTTTATACAGTATATTCTTTATACATGTCTGACTTTATGTGATGTGCACTAAAGTGCGTATATACATATACATGCACACAGTATATCTCAGTAGTAGTCCTATACTCTTCACCAACAGCGTGTCTGTTGGTGTGTAGTTCTTTTTGACCTTGGGTCGGTGGTTTGCTGAGTGGACAAGCCTCAGTGATGGACAGCCAGCTGACTCCCATAGGTCAATGCACTTCAGTCAGTCAGTTAAGCGGGCCACTTAGCATTGGCTCTGCCTCGAATGGGAAGGCATTAGCTAATGACGTTCTGTACCAGTGAATTACAGCATCATCTACTGAATAAGCCTTCAGCCATGTTCAAAAAGTATGTTTACTCTGCACATACAGTATATAATCTTTACAAAACATTTAATTTATAGACTGTATAGTTTTTTGTGTGCTCTCGCTAGACTTTAAATGCATTGTTATAAATCGCTGCGCTGACGGTAATAATCGTCTCATAACATAATCTTTTTGGCTACATTTGGTTTAGTCTGTGTGTTCGTACAACACTGTATCATTGTACGGCTCCACATCTCCCTGGACACAGAAGGCAGGCCTCTGGAGGCACACACACAGATGGACTTCCATGCACAGGATGTGAGTGACATCCTGTCTGGCTGCACGCTCTCGCAGTGCAGTTCTGCTGCGCCATCAGGGCTGTGAAGTCAGCCCAGCCGTTCCCACTTCTTGGCTGCCCGTCTGCAAGTGAGGGATACTGCATGTGAGCTTTGCTTGGCTGGTCGACTAATGGGGGGGGGGGGGGGAGTCTGGCTGAGATCGTTGCAGGTCTTTGGATAGACAAAGATTGGCTTGAAATCTTGCTTGAAATCTTTGACGGGACATTTGTCATTTTGTTGCCATTTCTACTTGGATCTTCTACATGGAACTTGCTGAATTGGAGTTCTTTGTAGATTGATAGCGATGGAAGGATTCTCTAAAAATCTTTTATCTTATAGTACACTGCTATGGAAATTGGAATGAAAACTGATATGGCAAGGCATTTGTGGATCACTTCCTAGTTTAGATTTTTGTCGACACCTAGAGCAAGCAAGTGGTAGTACATGACCATTTCAGAACTTAATGGGTTAATGGGAATCATGTTAGGGCTGCTAGATTATGGAAAAAATTATAATCAGGATTACTTTTGGTCAATATTGTTATCACGATAATTTAACATGATTAGTCATTGACTGGAAAGATGTTGCATTTAATGCACCTAAAAAAAGTGAAACAAATGAACAGTGAAAACACCTTCAACTGTGAAATGTCCCTTACTTTTCATGTTGATCTTTCACTTTCAACCTGCGAGGGGCGAAATGCAAAAGTGTGCAGTCATTCAGAACACAAGACAAAATAAGAGTTTAAAATAATCATTTTTTTCTCGATTAAATCGTTTTTTTAATTGTTAGGAGCCGAAATTTAAATCAGGATTAAAATATGATTTCTTGCACAGCCCTACATGTTGGCCAATGAAGCACTGAATGCTCTGCTTAGATTTGTCTACTATATATCTGAGGGACACACAATTTGCTGTTTGACGCTAGTTTTCCCACACTTAGACTTAGACACTTTTTCAGGGATATTTATTTGTGCAAATGAAGATTCTAGATATCCATGCTAGTGTTTGAGCTTGAAGCAAACACATTCTGTTTTCCCCGTCACATTATCAGTGTATGTGTGCCTACATGTACACTTTTACATGTATACATACAGTGCATTAGTGTGGGGTATAACGTGCGTGTAACCCTGCTTTCCTTCCTGCTCCTCCTATTCTCCTCCACAGGACCACCCACGCACCCCTCAGCCGCCTCGTCTGGCAGAATGAGCTCCTCCTCGCCGCACGGGTCACGCTCCTCCAGCGTCATTCTGGAGGAGCTGCAGCTCATCGCTGCACAGAACCTGGAGAAGCTGGACATCAACAAGCACTACGAGGTCATTCGAGAGCTGGGCAAGGGCACCTATGGCAAAGTGGACCTGGTCGTCCACAAGATCAGAGGTACATCCTCGCTGGACGTCACGCCTCCTGACATACTGTATGCACTGTGATCAGCTGTAATGTACTAGGAAATAGTGTAAATATATAAGGAACTGATACAGGCTATCAAAACTAGTTATATCAAGTGTATACAACACCTGGCCTTTAATTGCTTCTGTAACTTACTCACTTAAACAAGACAACCATGTTGGATGTGTATTTTCACTACAAGAAAAGACTGATTTTTAAAAAGTGTAACCAGGAACTAAAAGCAAGCAGGAACATTACTTTTCTACAGGCAGAATGCAGGATATTGCATTTGCTTTATCTGCATGGTCCAATTATGTGATGCCTTTTGTTAACTTTTCTATGGCAAGTGACCTTACATTGTAATAGTGGGTGTGTTCCTCCCATACGTATATATCCAGGAATGTCCTATGAATGCTGTACTGCTGTTCCAGCAGTCTGAATTGTAATTGCATGAGTGTTGTAGCATCAACAACAGCTGAAAAGATAACTGCACTCCACTGCACAATAAATGATATACCATACAGTGTTCTCCAGTTCTCTGTTGAAAAATACATTGAATATTACAGCGTGCTGGATTACGCTCTCAAATATATTGCTGGATAGGTGGTCTTCTTCTCTCTAAAATAACAGCAGCTGAGGTTTGCACCTGCTCCCCATGCATGTACAAATAGCACTGGCAGTTAAAATCCATTGCACTAGCAAATCTATAAACTGCTGGTCACGCTCATCACCCTTTCAAAAAGGGCAGACTTTGCACATGCTAAAATATACTCAACAAAAATATAAACGCTTCACTTTTGTTTTTGCACGTTTTTAAGTCAGACTTCTGCAATGCACGCAAAAGGTTTATTTCTCTCAAATCTTGTTGCCCTTAGTTGCATTATTGTATGTTTTAACTTGCACAGCAAAACCCCTGCAGATAATGGTGGTAAAGTTTAATGCAGATTGTTGCCATAAAACGTACCAAGCAGTCACAGCGCTGCAGAGCTGAGCCAGTGGTGTCCTATCTCGGCGACGGTGACACACCTACAGTACTGTTGCTGTAGGCAGAGGCAGACATCTGGCAGGGTGCCCATCCTATTGTCTGGCCTGCTTTCCCCCTTAGATTAGGTCTGGTATAATTATTCTCCTCCCTATTGTCTTCTTGTTCTGGGGAGTGAGAGCTGGCCGCACACTGGCGACAAGGCGATTTGAGGTTGCCAACTGTCTAGTTCCCAAGCATTCTTTACCTTTTGAAGCTCCAAGGTTCTATTTGCAAGAGGCGGATTACATTTTAGTCGGGACCTTCTATTTTTACCACTGACCAGTGAATGTGTTTAACCCTCTATGTGTTTACCTGTCTGCACTTTCATTAACAGTCAAACACCTCAAGCAACAGCAAAGTAGATTGGCCTCCGCATTCACTTTTGTAGAACAAGAACTAGTCCAACTGAGGATTTAGACTATTTACTGTTAAATCCGCTTCCAACGGGATTTGCTTTTATTACATTAGAGACTTATTTTTATAATTTCAAATTATAAATATTGCTACTGCGACCATATTCAGCGGTACATAAATTGCAGTTATGTAACCATTTTGTAATCAAACTGCTTCATGTACTCAGGATAAAGCTCCTTCTCGTCCTAAGCACCCACGTCTTTGGAACTCCCTTCCTGCCCAGAATGGCTTATAGAGCAATCACAATCCTGCACAGTGCACAGTTCCGGCAGGAACATCCGGAAGTATGGATTTCATCCATTTATGTTTGAAAAATAGTTTCCTGAACCAATTTTGGTTTTCATAGTCTAGTCTGTGTTTTAATTGTTTGTATATTTCACATGTTGCTATACCACCTATATTTACTCAGAGGGATGAATAGTGTTAGTGTAATGTCAGGAGGAGCAGCATATTTTTGTCGCCGGTGTACTAACACCGACCTGCAGCCGTCCACACCCCCAGAGCACCCCAGCTACACTGGACAATCCTTCCATCCATTAATTACTAATGCATTACACCTGTGGGGAAGGGTATATTCTGTATGTGCTAGGGCTTGGGTTTTATCTGTGATAGCTCCATTGCATTTATATGCTGCAGTCAATGCAGGGACACGAGTCTTGTGTTTTGCCATTTTCGTGCCTGTTTATTTGTTTTCTCGTGTTTTAGTGTTTCGATACCCAAAACACGTTTCAGCAGGCTGCAAGTCTGTTGGCAAAACATTATGGATGTTTTTTTTTGTTGTTGTTGTATTACTGAATGGTTTTGTACTACTTGCCATAGACCCACATTTCTGGCCAGTTTAATTTAAATGTGAAATACAATTGTGTTTTAGCCATGCAAAGACTGTATGTCTGTAATAATACATGTATACATACAGTTTGAAGGAATAGACAGGAATATCTCTGAATTTCATTTGAAAAAGAAAGCTGATTTTAAACCACAAGATACACACTGAATACAAATCAAGGAACGGACGATGTAACTTTGTGGCATTATCACTGTATGATAAAAAATAGCTTCTTTTCTGCCCTGATTCAGGTGCACATATGGC
The DNA here is from genome assembly GCA_027564755.1 of Amblyopsis hoosieri. Classification (NCBI taxonomy): domain Eukaryota; kingdom Metazoa; phylum Chordata; class Actinopteri; order Percopsiformes; family Amblyopsidae; genus Amblyopsis; species Amblyopsis hoosieri. The sequence goes on along the minus strand of JAODUE010042068.1, from coordinate 9,435 downwards.
TCTGAAGTTCCTGAGGAAGAAGACCACCAAGCTCAGGAGTTTCCTGAGAGAGTACAGCATCTCTCTTTACCTGTCACCATGTCCCTTCATTATCAACATGTTTGGCATTGCTTTTGAAACAGACGACTACTACGTCTTCGCTCAAGAGTACGCCCTGGCTGGTGATCTGTTCGACATCATTCCTCCACAGGTGAGATGCCTGCCACATACTGGGGAATACTCACAATAGATGCTGAATAGGGCTGCTGTTGCAAAATCATATTTAGCAAGCGCTCTGCCTGTTAAAGCTGCTCTATACGTTATGTTAAACATTATATAGCAGCAACAACTATTAAAGATATAATGGAGCAGAGAATGACATCACACATACAACTGTGTTGTAATCTGAGCTCCTTTGTATTTTGTTTTCATATCCGGGCTGGCCACACACGCATGTTGTGTGTGTGAGTGTGTGTGTGTGTGTGTGTTTGTGTGTGTATGGCCCATGAAGCATTTGCTTTGCTTTGACATGCTGGTGTGACATCGAGTACTTTTAGATAATGCGAGATTGAATTAGAATTATATCTGAACTAGGACAACTGATTGTGAAATCAGTTAATCAAATGAATCGCCTAATCACAAAACATATAAACATTTTAGGGTGCTGACTTCCACTGTGTGCTCTGTGACCTCAGTGGCTCTGTCTGCTCCTGTCCAGGTAGGACTGCCCGAGACAGTAGCGAAGCGCTGCGTTCACCAGGTGGCCATCGCCCTGGACTACCTGCACTGCAAGAAGCTGGTGCACAGGGACATCAAGCCGGAGAACATCCTCATCTTTGACAAAGAGTGCCGCAAGGTCAAGCTGTCCGACTTCGGGATGACTCGGCGCGCCGGCTCCCCGGTGAAGCGCGTCAGCGGCACCATCCCGTACACGGCGCCGGAGCTGTGCGACCCGTCGCGGCACGACGGCTTCCGCGTGGACTACAGCACCGACGTGTGGGCGTTCGGCGTGCTGCTCTTCTGCATGCTTACGGGCAACTTTCCGTGGGAGAAGGCCATGCTGTCCGACACCTTCTACGAAGAGTTCGCCCGATGGCAGCGCCGCAGCCGCACTGGCGCCGCGCCCTCCCAGTGGCGGCGCTTCACTGACGAGGCCCTGCGCATGTTCCGCAGGCTGCTGTCTGTCGAGGAGGAGCGCCGCTGCTCAGTCAAGGAGGTCTTCAGCCATTTCAACTACTGCTGGATGCTGGACACGGAGAACGGGAACTGTGGCAGCGGCGCGGGAGGCTCAGGGGGCGGCGGGGTGCCTGTTGACATTAGCTCGTCCTCATCCGAAGAGGACGCGCTGGTGGACAGACTGAAACAGCAGACCCTGTCGCCAGCCCACGTGGCGACCACAGCTAGCATGCTAACAGACAATCATTACGCCTCTATGTCCTCGAATGGCTCGCCCTCCTCCATGGGAAGCTACGAGCGGGTGAACCGCGAAAACAACAGCAACGGTCGTATTGTAGTTACCACGCCCATTGAGATCTGTGTGTAGCGGTGGGCTGTAGCCTTCTAGGCGGGATGCACGCCTATAGCCTACACCTACGTAACATATAAGGGTTAGGACTATATCTAGAAAGACTTTTTCTCAGTAAGAAATGTTGGAAGAAGGAAGAATGTTGTGCGACGGCTTGCTGTTGAAAACATGTTCTAGAGTGTGAGATATGCTTCACAGTGGATTTACCAATAGGCTACATGTCTGATTTAGTAGTGAACCCATACAGTAAGTAAGACACTTAGTTCAGACAATTACAAACAGTGGTTTAAAGTTCAACTACTAAAATGTGTAAAACAACTGGAGCCTAAAAGATTTCAGCAATTAAACCTTATAAACATGGTCAAAGCAATCATGGCAACATGCCCACATGTAGCCTTTGGCTATTGAGTTATTGCAAAAACTAAATAATCTGCTGAAAATGTGCTGATGCCATTGTAGTAGTCATGGTAATTGTCTTAGTGGTAGGCTGTATTGTTTTAAATTGGATAATTCATGTAAAAATATGACTGTATGACTGTATGCTTATTTTTTTTATAGTAGAAGTACTAAGTTTTGAAAATAATTATTATTGATGATTTATTTATTAAACTGTATCAGGTGTCACTCTCCTTAATAAACCATGACCTCAGAAGGGTTGTAGCCTATTGTTTGTCTCCATGTCTGTATAGGCCTTAACTACTGCTACGTACAGTAAAACAACACTACAGCAATAGCTGAAAACACAAGAGAACACCATTCAGGTGGAAGGTGGTCTTTCCCTTATCTGGCATTTAAACCGAACGGAAGCGTGATGCGGTTGCAGGGCTATTTTTGATTTCCCAATCACTGTGTTGTGAGCAAGTATATCAATGTTTATTATTGGCCATTTCATTTCCTAAATTGAGTCAAATTACTATTTGCTCAAAATGAAACAAATCTCTTACACACACACACACACACGTAACCTGTAGTAAAGCAATACAGTATGTACTTTGCTTGCAATACATTATTTATAGTGGCAAGAATATGACTAAATTAGAGTTCAGTAATATATTCTCTATGGTATTCAAAATGTAAAAAAAACTGAAAATTGTACCCTTAAATTAGTTATGTTAGTTTTTCCTGTAGCTTAAGAAAAAAAAAAAAAAAAGTTATGTGGTATACTGTAAGTTGGACCATAAAATTATTTTGCACTGGCAATTTTTTCTAATGTGTTTCTCAAAAATAAGCACGATGAAATAATATATCTCTGGATTTTTTAATAAACATCCTTCCAGTAAACTTTGCAGTGATTCTGTGATTCTTCAAACAAAATTAGCCTTCTAGCTTAACAGTAAAGTATTGTTTTTCAATAAAGAAAAGTTATCTGCCTCTATATGTTGCTACTGTGCATTTTAGCGTCTTCAGTCCACAGCATAAAAAGGAGACTTTCATGGACTTTTCTGCACGCAAGTCGATGTAGAGGTAATCCACTGAAGACTTGCTTTCTCCATGGACTTTCCCTGAACCAACAGTGGCACTTTTTGTTTTGCATATTTCCCAGTTCAGACAGACATAAATATACTTGTTGCTAGGCTTCATATTTAAATAAATATTTAAATAAGGGAAATTCATTTGTCAAATAATTTGACCCTACTAAATTATAACCATAATAATCTTAACTAAATAAAGCTAGGGCATGTGAGATAAGCATAACATAACATTACATTGGGCCTATACTGTTTTGGAACAAAAGCTGACTTATTGACTGACTGATGACTGGCTGACTGATTTAATAAATAAATTATAGAAATATGCATCATTATTACCTTTAACCAAAGCTAATAGAAAAACATATATCAATGATTATATTTCTGCAAGCGTAGTCTTGACAATTCTGGTTTCCATAAGGTGCTATAAGGGTGTGACATGCTCGCTTGGTGCTCTAGTCTAGCAAGTCAGTATGGCAGCTCGATAATTGTGACAGCTATTATGCCAGAATTAGATTTAATTTCACAGAGGCAGTTCGTATCTTATATTACACGAGTCAGTATCAAATCATGTCAATGTCTGCTTTGTCAAGTACTTAACATACTGTATCAAGACACTCCTCTACCATCAACCTTGAGAAATATAAAAAAAGAACAGCTCAGGATAGCTAACCCACAATTACTTAATAAGTAAAACTTCAAATGTATATTTCACCAATATAATATAGTCAAAGTTCATAACTTACACATTTTAATCGAATAAAATTACTGAAATAGAAACAGTTAACAATTAAATATGGTTTATTACATACATTACAATATTACAGGAAACCCTGAGCTCTACAAACATTTTTTTCATTAAATTCAGTCTTATAAAGCACACCTTAGCAAACAGATAAAACAACCCTGCAGGTAATTCATAAAACATAAGTAAGGATGGATAATTAAGATAAATAACTAGGAATACAAAATTTTAAATAAAATATCAGTTGGTATTGTGATGTAGTTGGTCCAAGTAACGCGCATGCGTACACACACATTTCTGATCCAAAAACTGCCTGTGTTGTATACCTGGAAAGACATATTGAAATACAATGTAGGCTATACAGGATAAATACTGTATACGACTCCTGAAATAATGCTGTGATGAAAGACAAAATCTTACCACATGAGAGGCTTTCTGCTCAGGGAAACAGTGTTGATCGTAATTTTCATTATAAAACCCAAGAAATTCTGTCTTCCTGGAACAAATGCAGTACAACAGGAGTGATGCTTTAATTTTCAGGGGTTGAAAAGGCATGCAAATGCTGTACATTAATGTAAAGCCTTGAGCATAAGTGAAGGCTAACTTCTACAAATTGTACTGTACACTATTAGTGATGAACAACGCCCCAAAGTCAGGATTCAGTTTAGACGGGTTACCTCCTATTGCTGCTAATGCATTCCGTGTCATCTTCTTAGCCTATTTTGCTGAACACACAAATGCACACGCACACAAACACACACACACACAAACACAATAGGACATATTGAGTCTTGAAATTAATAAATTACCAAATGACCACCCATGACCAAAATTATCTGTCCAATTCACCCCAGTCAACATCAGATGATAAGAAAGCAATTGTTTGTTTGAATATCACACCACTTGCCTTGTGCTTCACACATCTCATTGAGAAGTTATCCTCATTTAGCACACAGCCTAAAAATAGAGGATGTACATTTTAAGAAATAAATACAATATTATTGTTCATTACATGAAGGTAATATAGGCTCTATAAATACCTGACAGAATGGCACATCTATAGTGATAGTTTCTGCAGCAGCCCTTCTGGAAGCAACCCATTATTGCACCTGTCTGACGGCATGTGCAGCATAGCTGGAAGGAGAAGATACACATCTGTACTGTATGCATGGCAGGAATCAAGGCAGGTCATTATAGATCTATATTATTTAACCCTAACCTTACATGCAAACCGCACAGACATGCTCAATGAATATTACCACCCTATTTATCTTCAATTAAACATGGTAAACATGTACAGTATACACCTAAACCATGAACCATGGTGACTAACTATGCAATAAATCCTTTTAAGATATTATATGGTCAACTCTAATATACTAGTTGTTATCGTCTCTGAAATTCATTCTAAACTTTTACTGAACTTTATTCTTACTTACCCTTTATAAAAATATATCTGCTGTGACTAAATCAGTTAAACATTATAATTTGAAAGAAAAAAACAAACAAAAAAACAGATACTGCTTGGGTGTAAAAAAAAAAGGAAGATGTCCCTCTTCAGTTTTGAGATCCTTGAAAATGAGTTTAATAAATCTCAGGCACCCAAGACAGTGATACATTTAATGTCACTTGACTACAAAGTCATAGTAATAAAACATGCGTACACCTTTCAGCCATTAAGGCAAGATGGTTGCTTTTGGACTGTACTGTACTGTGCTTATAGGTTCGCAGTGATCACATGATCAAGGAAAAAGTCACATAGTAAAGTTGTCACACGACTTTACTATCTAAACACTTTAATTATTGTAAATATGTTATTACATGATTATTTAATTTTTTAACGATGTATATTTACTGTAAAGAATGTGCTATGTCACCTACTGTTTCTCGTGCAAGTCTAGCAGCTTCTTGTAAGCCATACAGCCTTCCTTTCACTAGAAAGACCCCCGTAGCCCATACGGCACAATCCTCATGGATCCAGCAGTCCTCTGCATACGGGGGAACCTTTGTGACGCTGTCGAGCACTGGGAACTGCTTCAAGGAGCGCACAATGGAGCTGTCATAATCACAAAACGCATCTGCTGCCTGTGCGCCATTGCTACTGCTGAGTCCGTTTGACCTTTCTTCTTCCTTGTGGATTTTTCCTAAAGCCTGGAAACCGGTGGGATAATACGGGCCGTGAAGGTCCCCCAGGCCCACGGCATTAGCCGACTGCCCACACAGGCAGCATGCCTGCGTGGCCTGACATTTACTCTGTGAGCTGAGTCGACCTAGCTGGAGACAGGGTGTCTTGGGGATGAATCCATGCAGGCAGCTAGCGTCTGAGCGTTGCTGTTTTCCATTGCGCCGCACACTCAATTCATCCTCTTGATAATTAACAACAGTACACACACTGTGTTCCATGCGAACGAAGGGGCGAAAGCACTCCTGGTTCTTTTTCTTTCTCTCCTCTTTGAGCTTGATGTATTTAAACTGGATCTCTGGTTCTCTGGGGAAGGACAACGTTGATGGTCCAGTTTGGGTGCTTTTTCTACGCCTGCGTCTTTTGACTGAGGTCTGCTTATTGGGCGTGGCTTTCACGCCTGCTGGGACTGTTTGATGCTGCTCTTTAGCTATTCTCTTACAAGTGTCTTGTTTACTTCTAAACTGCTTTTGTTTTCGCTTCATGTTCTTCTGAGGAGAGGCTTGGCAGCTAGTCTGTTGCACATGTGGTGGTTCTGTCTGTATCGCTTTGGAGGAATGGACACTGACTGACCGAGTGTCTTTATCAGAATCCTCTGAATTAGAGGAGATGCTTCTTGTGGGACTCGGCTGCTCGGAGGGATCTTTTTCTGAACTGGAAATGTTCTGGGTGAACTCCATGATGTCACCTGAATCATAAAATACTCTTATATTCTTATTTTGGTTTCTCAAATTGTACTGGGGGACGCTGCAGCTGAATTCCTGTGTTAGTGAAGCTGATTTCCTAATTCTGGCACTACGTCGTAATGCCCTAGGCTTAGGTGAATCATTCCGAACATATGTCTCCCCCGCCAGATTTTTCCTTGAGGAAACGTAGTCAGGAAAGGTGCCAGCCTTTTTCCTTTCGTGCGTTACACACACCTCAACGACATCGCTGTCGTCACTTGAAATATCCAGTGGCGATTCGGTGTGGTTTGGGTAAACGGCGCATAGATCTGAAAGTAACACCACTGGCCTGGTGTGACAGACAGGTATGTCAACTGAGCTGTCAGAGGAATCGTCTGAGCTCGTACTACCTGCACTTGGCGAGGTCAGGGCCTGCGGAAAAAGATAACTTCGGCCTTCATCCAGGGACATAGTGGCTGGAGACACGGGTTCCAATATGGGACTAACACTGTCCCTGCTTACAGAACTACAGAGGAGTGAATCCTTACTTGTGGAGACCAGGAAAATGACGTCAGAGCCACTTTCACTATCCTCTTCAACGCTGCTTTCAATAATTTCACTTTCCGGTGGGTTAGGCCCGTAGAATCCTGAATGCCAAAGCTTACTGTGAACCTCTTCAGGGTACAGACCCTGAAGCCCTTGGGCTAGTGTTGAATTCATGTAGCTGCCTATAGTTTCAGCTCCGTGCTCCATTTCTCTGCAGTGGACCGAAGTGTCGACCTCGGGGTGCAGGGGAATAAGACAGGCATCTCTCCTGATGCCGTCCACCACATGGGGTGACAGTGAGCTGTAGGAACCCGACGATCTGTAAGGTGGATTGACCTCTCTGCTGCAGTTTGACGGGTGTCTGCGGTACCACTCTGTCTTTTTATCCAAGTCCATTGCTTCAGTGCCGCCACAGGTGAGGGGTTTGACCGAGTAGCGCTTCGACAGATCCAAAGCCATGGGACATTGATGCTGAGGGGACACATCCATCACTGCGAAATAAGCATATTTCGTATCATACAAAACAATAGGCGACATTGTATTTTGTCTTTTGACAACACGGTGTTACCAAACTATTAAGGCCTTAAAAGCATTTTAAAGAAAACGTTAAAAGTGGAAGGTAGTAAAGTTTTATTTAACATTATAAATGGACTATAGACTATTTTCGATTATTTTATTTAATCCTAACGATATTAGCGCTTACCTTACTAAGTGCTGGATGACAGTCCAACAACTCAGGCAGGTACGTTAGCAGGCCCATCTAGACGTGATGTAAACAAAACAGCGACAGCCTTAGCAAGCTAGCAAGCTTGTGTTTTTTACAAACCATATACGTATAAACCATATACGTAGAAAAGCACTTTAATAAACACATTTTCGCAAGCGTTACTATGTCGTCCCATACTTTTCCCGTTTACAGATGTCATACTAATTACCGTGCGTCTCTTCCCGACTGTGTTGACAATCCTTAGCGACCAGAGGGTGGAGCAGATTTGCAAGCTGAATATGGGGGTTCATTGAGTATAACATCGACACCTATTAAGATATAAAAATAAGCTTATTGTGCATTTTTTTCTTCTTTTTTAATTTATTTATTCTTTACTGCTATTTAAATCATGCTCAATGTTAATACATTATAATGCGATATAAACATAGAATTGCTATAGAAGATTAACTGACGTGAATGCACTGTTTGAACCTGGCAACCAGTCAAGGCCTACATAGCCTACCTGAGAGCTTTCTGTTTGGATCTTTTTTTATCTTTACTGATTTAAATTATGTAATTAGTTGAATGTGAATGTCGAATTAAAGATGTTAATAGAATACTATAAATTATGCTTTCCAACACGTTCATATAGACATTTCAATTTAATAATAAAAAAAAATCCAGGGCTACCATAGCCTACATAAATAAATAATAGCCTAATAGTTTATTTTAGAGACAAAAAAATAAACAATTAAATAAATATAAATATAACGTAGGCCTATAAAAATAATTAAAACAGCACATGACCATGAGTTTTGATATGCTTACTGTAATTGCAATTGGTTATATTATCTTCAGATAACAGGCTACAGAACATCATAAAGAGACCCTTGACCATCTATGATGGCAATACAAGTTAAAAACTAGCATTAGGACACAATTATGATAATAATAACCACATTATCAGAATAATGGAGGTTTTATATGTCATCACATCCAAATAATAACTGAAAATAAAAGTGTCTGTCAAATATCCTCACAGTTGGCTAGCTAGCATCAATTGGCTCTGTACATGGGAACACAAACAAAGTGATGCAGACTCAATGCACAACACAAAAGCCTTAGCAATGCATGTCCAATGTGGGGGGTGGAGCTTCTGAGGGAGCACCATATGGCATTGAAGGCAGAGCCATATAATATCGTATTATATGACACTGATTGAAGGGAGAGGTGTTCTTGGTTTGATACAGTTTAAATATCAACAATGCTTCTCCAGCATCCCACTTTTAATCATGAGCAGTGTGACTGCAAAGTAAGATATATTTCTTACACAATAAAGCCTACATCATTATCAGATGCAACCTTGATCATGAGTATAATACAAAACATATACATACACACAAACATACATATACACACACACACACACATAGATATATACACACATGCATATATATATTTATATATACATACACATATATTTATATATACATACACACACACATATATATATATACACATATACATACATACATATATACCCTATACACACACACACACACACACACACACACACACACACACACACACACACACACACACACACACACACACACAC
>JAODUE010042047.1:0-19354 GCA_027564755.1 Amblyopsis hoosieri | reverse complement strand
AGACTTCCGTGAACCCCTTTCTCGCCCCCATATCACACACACACACACACACACACACACACACACACACACACACACCCTTGGAAACCTTCTGCAAAATATAGGTACTGTATTTATGCTTTATGGTTGAAAAATCGTTTTCTGGATGTTTCAGGACCATGGACAGCAGCCGGCACTTTAATCCAGTGAGCAGAACCAATGAACCGTTTGTAGCCGGAGGTGAAGAGACAGTATTGGATTTCTCATTTCCGTTTGTTAAAGGATCACTCCGTGATTTTTATTTGTTCAAATTAGAGGTTATAAAACATCTGTGTTTTGGTTTAAAATGTCAAATGGATATCCCTCCCCATAAAGGCGTGTTTCAAACATAAACCGCAAGTTTGGGTGGAGATTTGCACTGATTTGTTTGTAGTTATCCTTGCTCTTATATCTGATGGTATAACTTAAAAAATAAAAAAATAAATTAAGAATGTGACTGCATTTCATCATCCACTGTGACAACCCTATTTAATAAGTTAAGTTATAAAAGGCTTTGGTGAATAACGTTTTCATACACACATTTTTTATAATTTTTTTTAAAAGCAGGGTCATTTTCGAGAACGCTTGCAAAAGTCGAGCCGCCCCACACATCAAAATGCACTGTGAAGCAAAGCAAAGATACAAGTCTCTGAATATTTATATACATGTATATAACACGCACAGAGAAATATAAGTTAAGCGAAATGCGAGGAGATATTTGGTGAATATGACAAAATGTGCATTAGCTTACATTTAGCTTGCAATAGCTAACTACACCTAAACTGACTTTACTTTTAAACAAGAGTGAGTTCAGCCCACTCAATAGCATACTGTAGCAGGTACTGTATAGCGCGGCGGACATATATTTTCATTCACCAGCCCTAAGCCCAAAACCTGTGATGGACACATTCCTGGCACTGACAGCATGTGCCCCTGTTTACAGGCGTGTTTGTATTAGACCCGTATGTCATTAACCAGCCCACTGAACTGACTAATAATATGACTTACATGAGAGGGGCCTAGCCTTTGGGAGACAGTTTTACTATTCAGTCAGTTTCACAGTGAACACTTGTCAACTGCTGACAGTTACCCCAAACACTAGGCCTGTATATAGTAGGCCTACTAAATATGATTTGCTTATTATAACGTGAATAGTTAATTATACAGACTATTCGATAACAGAAACATTTTCAATGTTTTGAGTACATATGATAGGCCAATAAATGCTTGAATTAAAGGAATATTTTTAATGTTCTTTGAAGGTAAACGTTATTAATTAAAGCAGAATTTTTTTAAATCCAGAAACGTTTCTGGAACTTCATCTGCCGATTCCAATACTGACCGGGGTTGTCTGAGCCCGACGAGATGCTAGATTCGCCGCCAAATATGTAGTTTTCATCCAAGTATTCACTACTGGGCAAGATGCTAGCTGCTCCGCCATATTTGTAGTGTTCTGGTCAGTCAAGTGTTCACCGCTGACTAGCGCAGTTGAGTATTATCTATAGCAGCAAATTCGTAATGTCCTGAGAAAGATTATTAGATACTTATTAGCATGTCTGTTTATAACACTGTTTAAAGCGATGTTCATTTATAACAAATCCATGCAAATGAAATGGTAAAAAAAGCTGTAAATAAAGTAATGGAAGCAACTGGAAAAGTTGACCAGTGCCACTTCTTGCGACATGCAGTATAACTTCCCAGAGGTAAACGGACTTCTCTCTGTAGTCAACAGTCCACAAGACGAGATGTTTCCTGGGAGAAAAGTAGCACATCAGACATATGCTCAAAGCGGAGCCATCGCAGCCAACTTCACAGTGAAACATTAGTCATATCCTACACTGGGCATCTTAAAGTAACCCTCATCAAACCTCATAACGGTCGGCCGATACACCGGGAATGCCAAATGTGATGTCATTACCGCCACCATTCGCTTCGCCACTCCATTCATAAAACATCTCTCATCTCCTGACACAGGGGAATCAGGGCAATAGCTAAGCTCTTCATCCTGTGTCCAATGTGCAATGAGTATGGAGAGTATTTACACACACCAGGCAATAGAATGGCCACCATTCCTACTATACATTACTTATAAGCTTCCTTGCCTCTACTCAATTATACAGTAGATTCCCTTAGATATTGGGCTGGCTTAACAGACATGGATTAATCTTAGTCCTCGACTAAAGGAATAATTCAATGAAGCTCCCTATTGAAAGACGTTCTGGAGAAGAAGTCTATAGGCAAATCCATGTCTGTGAAACCGGCTAATTCTGTATTAATTAACTTAACACCTGCTGTGATGACATTCCTCCATGAAAACGTGTTGAAAATGAGGTAAAGAGTAATACACAATTTGCTAAAACATCAGCAATTGCATTCTATGTTTCTATGTTACGCCACGTTAAATTAGTGCTTTGTTGACAGCTCGATGAAGATTGAACTAGACCTTTGTAACTAAGCAACACGTAATGTTTGGGTGGGACATGTTGATTTATATCTACAGCCAATCACATACTACAGGTGCATTAAACAGATTACATGTAGCATATGCCCCGCCCCCAGGGGCCTGATTACTCCTCAGTGAAGTGCACCATCATCTCAAGTATCTGAAGACACACTGTGTGGCTTCATGGGGAATTTAATGCAAGGCGGGACCTTTGGAAATGTGACTGTTGGAGTGGCTCTGTAGCTGGGAGATAGCCGGGAGATGGGATTCAGGAAGGTCAATGGCCAACGCTTGGGGGAGGGGTTGGGGGTGTCAATGGTTGCACGGTTAAGACCCTCACCTGTCCACCCCCAACCTTCTGCTGCCTAGCCCTGGAGAGATTACCAGTGTTGTAATTGGATCATCCATTTTCTTTAATGAAACACAAAGAAGTTAAGCCCTGACTTGGGTCTGTTTTGGCCTGAACCGCTGGCAGGAAAAATAAATAAAATAAAAATATATTGGCCTATATATAGTAGCCTATACAGTATGACACAAACACACACGCACACACACACACACACACACACACACACACACACACACACACACGCATGCTTTCCCTGCCCCCAGGTAACTCAGCAGCCTTTATCCATGAGCAAAGACACCAGGGCTTGCTTTGCACAGCGGAGAAACGGGGAGGGCGGGCGTCGTTGTCATGATGCTGTAACAGTACAAACACACTCTCCCAGCTGAGTCGTAACCAGGGGGTCGAGCGGAGCGTGACGGGCGTGGTTCCCGCTCGTTTTTTTGTTTGTGCAGCGTCGCCGAGCGTCGCAATGTTTGGCTCATTTGCAAACTGATGGCTCACATTCGGACATAATGGAGCAACGGCGCTGAAATGTGTGAGGCTAACAACTGTGCTTAATCACGACCATGGAAGCATGGTGCAAATGGACTTTTCAATTTGATTTCATTGTCAAGGAACCAGAGCATGGATAGGGGGGCATGTTATGTTAATAAATACCACTAAATTTAATATCAAGTTTTTGTCACAAACAAAAAAAAGTTAGATAAAAGAAGCATTCATTATTATGATAACACCACAGTTGTAGGTCTACAGCAATGCCAGACAAGACAAAAATCCTTAATTTGGTCTCTCGAGGCATAACATTTCTGTGTTGAGCAAGCAGAAGCTTTGCCTCCACAGCTGTTCCCTTGAGCACCACCGGTAAAAGAAAAGAGGGAAAAAAAGTTCTTCAAATAGGTTCATCTTTACCATTGCCAGTGTTTGTTTTGTTGGCTATCCTTTTTTTTCTTTCTTCTTAAAACCAGGAGATGGTTTCTTAGAAGCAATTCCATTTGAAAGGATTTATTGATTGAATCATCCTTTTAGATGATGGCCTATGGAGGTGAGAAGCATATATAGCGGCACTCGTGAGAATTTGTTGCAGCGCCGGCTCAAGGTTAATCCAAGCTCCGATAAACCGTAACACCGCAGAGTCTGGATGAAGGAAGACCACCACACACCCCCCCACATGCTCACGCTTCCAGAGGAGTCACCTGTGGTAGGACATGAACTCAGAAACACCGTCTGTTGGGACACCGCCTCAATGTTTCCACCTTCCCTGACCAGACCCAATATTCACTTGGTAAATAAGCCATGCTCTGGTTCATTTTAAACTATTGGACAGCCTTTAACAAATCAACATTATTGCAACTGTTTTGATCGCCTTATCTAGCTCTAACACCGTTTAGAAACACGCTTGACTTCAACGTCATCCCACTGACCCACCCTGATTGGACAGCCAGCAGGCTGGCTGTGAAAGGACTAACGCAAACAGGGTGTCCAGACTGTAATCTTGGTGAAAATAATTGATCTGAGAGCAATCGTCTGTTCGAGCCAGGCTAATCCCTAATGTTGCCTTGCACGTGGGGTAATATTCCAGCATCACAGTGATATGTGCCCAAAATATCCATCCATCTTCTCCCGCTTATCCGGAGTCGGGTCGCGGGGGGTAGCAGCTCCAGCAAGGGAACCCAAACTCCCCTTTCCCGAGCCACATTAACCAGCTCTGACTGGGGGATCCCGAGACGTTCCCAGGCCAGTGTGGAGATATACACTCTCCACCTAGTCCTGGGTCTTCCCTGAGGCCTCCTCCCAGCCGGACGTGCCTGGAACACCTCCCAAGGAAGGCGCCCAGGGGGCATCCTTACTAGATGCCCGTACCACCTCAACTGGCTCCTTTCGATTTGATTCTCAGATTTTGCGGTGCTAATCCTCATCCCAGCCGTTTCACAAAATATGCATGTTTCAAATCTACTGACGTTGTAAAGCAACAATAATCCTCTCTATAGCATGAAGACAGTCATCAACTCATTCCTGCAGTTAAAACTTTTTAAGACCCCAACCCTCTCTGGCCATGCACAAGGCCCAATGTCGTTTTAGACAATAACAGGAAGCCTTCTAACACTTAGAACCCCCCCCATGCGCTTCTGTGAGAGAGGACAGAGCCTTTGAAAAGGCCGTGATTTGCACCGCTCTCCATTGTAACGCCAGAGGATTCTGTGATTCTCAGCCTTTGTCAGGTTCAGTGCACCCTGTTGAGGAGCCCTATATTTACTGTCAGCTGCCTCAACCGTATCTCTGTCACGTGTCATCGTCGGGAAAAAAGAAAAAAAAAAACGCCACAACAATGGCACAGATTGAATTTGATAAATGTCAAAGACCACTTTCAGTGTGGAGCCTAAATCCGTACTGTCGGAGCGCCTAATGTGGCTTTTTTTTCAACCAGCAACTACTTCTGGCCCTCTGTGACCGATTCCAATAAGGCTTTGGCAGTTTTAGAAACAATGGGGCCTGAGATCTGGCTGCTGACATAAATCCAACAACAGACTTACTGTATGAATTCAAATGCCCATTGGCGGCGTGTGACACGCGTCAAGAAACACTACAGTTTAGAATGTTTTCTGTTGCATCGAAGCCAAGGTTTTCAGATCATGGATATATTTCTTGAGCCTCAAATCGATAAAAATTAATTGAATCTCTTTGGACCTTTGAGTTCCTTCGTCAATTTGTCTTTACGTTTTGAACATAATGTCACTGGGTGTTGGCCTTGAAGCAGGCTTTTATTCGCCTGGTAATCATACTGGAGGGCCATTTCATTAGCACTCTATTAATACAGCTCAATTTAGCCATTTGTCAATTGTCTTCGATGATCACTGGCTATGCTTTTATAGTCAGAAGCTAGTTTACAATCGTGTCCGTTTCATAACTGCATGGCCTGCAGATAGTATGACAGCCAACGCGTGTAGCGATTGATGAACAGGATTCCTGAAGTAGTTTCAGACAAACACTGTCTGCCAAAATGTCTGCCATAAGAATTACTGCGCTGTGTTAAATCTGTAGCTAGTTTTAGTTTAGTTACATTCCTGTAAGAACAACTGCATGGGCGTTTGTAAATGAAATCTGTTGTTCTGTAATTGACTTCATGTTACATTAATATGCACACTGGGTTAAGGTTTGTCGCCTTTTGGGTGAATGAACTATTAAACGTAATCTAAAGGATTAATGAGGGACGACAGAAAGCTTTTTGTTGGTTTTTAGTGTGAAAATAACACCAAGGCGTGTAGGGAGTATAGTGTTTTGTTTTCGTAAACGTAGCTCACCGCGGGGTGCTCATTCTTCCAAAACTGCCTGTTGCCTCTTACATTTTTCAAATCTTCAAGTTCACAATTGTGCGGGGCTTTCTTTGCCATATTTTCTGCTTCATAATGCACCACAATTTCTCAGTCAGCAGCAGGTCAGGACTGCACTGTTAAATCTAACACCTGCACTCTCTGCTTACGCAATAAAGCACTTGTAATCGTCAAGGTGAAGCTTAAAATATGTTGTAGTGTTTCCAATATAGTGCAGGGGGAATAAAATTGACAAATCACTCCTTTTTGGTTTTAACTATACTGTCCCAATGTTTTCATTGGGACAATGCTTGTGTGTTGTAAATGTACAGGTTAACTCTGATGACATATTGATTATTCTAAACATTGATTATTCAAACAGAATGTTGTTTGCTTACAATAACTGGTATTCAGCTATTGACAAATGTAACAATTGTAAATTGGTTTGGATAAACGTGTGCTGTAAATGTAAATTGTAATAAATACAAGCGTAACATACGTCTGTTTATTGGAAAACGGTAGATTGTTGCTTTTTTAAATAACAATATTGATGATAATAAAAAAAACTAAAAGTAAAACCTTAGCTTATGTGCTTACGTCAATACTCCAGCACTTCTGCAGTCCATGGCTAAATTGGATTCTCCGCCCCAAGTCCTTCAGCTTTCCCCCCACAGAGGGAACACATATAGAACACTGCTCTGTACCCAGGAGACCTCGAAGATGTTGGCTGCCTTTAATAAACACCCACAGAGCGTCATACAACATCTTCCATATTTACACGCTTCTCTGCAGACCAGTGCATGCAGCCATGTGTGCGCGCACACACACACACACAAAGATATGCTCCTCTTTAATAAAAGCCTCGATGTGTGTAGACGGAACTTATAAAACCACTGACAGTACAGTATAGATTCCTTGCTTTAATTTATATACCTCCCTACCAACCTCAATTGGTTTCAATTTTCCAAAACATCCTTTTAACTTGTCTACAATCCTGACAGAGTTATCACAAGATTAGTGGTCTGTACAAGCTAGCCATCTTCCAACAGACTAGCATCGACCGTGTTGAGACACAATGGAAACTACTACTACAACTACGACTTCACTTTAATTCTGTTGGTTAAATATATACAAATATTATCTCCTTAACGTTAGTGTGGGGAGCTATACAGTACAGCCAAGGGTTTTTACTAAAGTTTAGAATCACTTTAATGACTAGATTATTGAGGCTTTGAGAAACATGGCTTCGGGGAGAAGGGGGGCCACAATACTATATGTGTTCAGCTGCTGTAGTCGTATTGCATCAGCGAAATCACCAGTATCACACTTAATCTCCGAAGCAACCCTCTCATGTGACACAGAGATAAACCTTGCAGTGGTAGATAGTGCTGAATGCTATGGCTGCTTATCAACGCATATAGCCCAGCTTGTTTATGTGTGGCAGCCTGGAGATAAGCCCCTCCACTGCCTCGTCTGTTGCTCTATCTAGGGATTTAAGGACAATTCGACGCAGATTGCAGTTAGCGTGGGGTTGCTAAACATCTGGGCCCTTGGGGAACAGCGCCGCCGAGCTCCTGAGTAGGTCCGGGGCAGAGGAGGTCTCGACTGGCCTTCCGTTGGGCATTACAAATGTGTCCAGGGGTGACGTCTGAGCTTAATAGCAAAGCTGACTGTTTAATTCACACCAGCTGCCACTTCTCTGAACTGATGGCAGACAGCTGTTTTTGTTAGACACACAATGTTGAAATATTAAAAAAAATTACAGCGTACACACAATCTTTCACCTGAGGCTTTGACCCCAGGGAGAAATGAAGACGGTCGACCGCACCCTGAATAGTTTGACAGACACACCGCGGCTTACAGGATCCAGTACCGACACACTCTCTACACCGTCTACACCATGACAATGTAAAGGCATTCATTTTATATCATAATACCCCAGTTGATGGCAGGCCTTGAAGCTTGCACCTTGTAGCGGCCATTTTCAACTGAGCACATGTAACCGGGAACGCTGCTCTCCCTTGTAGACGAGTAGACGCTCTACAACGTACTCTGAAACCCAAATAGGCTCCGGCATACGTCACCAGAGAGTCCTTTGAGGCGTCGGAGAGTGAGGTATAACTGCCCTGCGCTAACAGCCGATCACCGTTACACACAGACTGCCCAGTTTGAACTCAACTGGAATCTCTAACTGGAACCTTAAGATGGATAAATGACCAGGATGCGTGATAACACACACGCTCCTTCGACATGAAGATGCCACGCGCCGTTGCGAACCGATTCGAACGAGCAACCTCTAAATCTAGGTCGACGTGGGCTCGCCTTCAGACCAGTAGGCTACATTAGCCACGCTTTCCATCCCTATTTGCATACTGCGTTCACATTCGCCAAGGTTCAGTCAGGGTTGGGACTTGGGACTGTTTGTCGCCAGCACATATGCAGCGCTGAAAACAAACATTAGATAGGATTAGGCCCCGAGGAGGCATACACCATCGCAACAGGAGTAAATTGGGACCTGGCTGAAAGGGAAATCAATTACACCGAAGCCTCTTGTTAACAATTACAGCCAGTGAGGCTGGCTTCTGCCTTTTGTTGTGCCTGATTTGTTCCGAGAGAAGCATTCTCAGCAGCTGGCTTTGTTTGTTTTTGTGTTGTGGTCCGTCATTGTCACTACCCGAGGGGCATCTTTGCCAATATAACTTTTAACTCGTTCATATGGTTTCTTTCACAGAGGGCAAACTGCATCAAAATGTTTACATCCCACCAAACGCTGCATATTTAGAACAACTGATGAACCACAGGCAATAATTGTGGTGATGTAATCATCTTCCAGCCTGCACTGCCCATTCACAAACCCACTTCCAATTGAGAATTTCTTTAGTCTTTTTTTTTCTTTCTAGGTGTGGTGTCAGCAGGAAATGTACAGTAAAAGAGTTTGGAAGTGAACACGTACAGTCAGTAACCTGGGAAGTGCAAGGTTGTATCTTTAGGGGTCAAGAGTGCCACATTTCAGACATTGCTTAGCAGAAATATAATTTTCATCCAATAAAGACAGGCTCACAGCCAACATGCACACTGAAATGTGAAACAATAGTCGGCAAAGGAACAAAAATCAATTCCCAACATGATGCCCTCCCCCTAGTTACATACAGGTGCACATAATGAGTGATTAGTAAATGGTGTCCAGTGGGGGGTGGGGGTGGGGTAAGGGTCTCCATGTCCCACTTCATCCATACAGCTGCCGTCGCATTAATCAGCAAGCTTTTAGCTAGCAGGCGCCGCAGACATGCAGGCTAGCCGGGCGTCATCGCTACTTATCGCGTGTGCCCAACGCTAGTTGAAGCACCCTGGCGGTCCCTTGGGGGGGGGGGTCAGGCTGGGTGACCCCGTGCGCCCGATCACAGCTGCTACGCCGTCGTCGGGGGGCGATGACAGGCACCTGGCTGAGGCTGTAGCCGGCTGTGACCCCCGCGGCAGATTGCTGGCGATGCAACAGGCCGTCAAGGCCGATCTGTCGGACGGGGAGGGACGGGGGGAGAAGGTAGGGGGGGATAAATGAGGCAAAGAAGAGACGGCCACCGACAACACGAGGTCTGGCCCCACGCCAGCACAGACAGATGTTCCATGCTGGTTTAGAAATGCTCCACGGAGCTTGTTCCTCGTTTCTCAGAGAAGGGCCAATTCCATTTGGGGGGGGGGGGGCGGGGCGAGTCCGAATTATTAATTCAGGCTGCGGTACACTTGAGGTGAAAACGTCTATCACTCTCCTGAACGGGTCACCTAATGTGGCACCAGTAGCACGCCATTGCAATTAAATCACGTGATTAACGGCTAACGACTAGTGCCTGGCGACCTGACTGACATGTTGATGAATCCCAATGCAAACAATAACATCTACAATAACTTTGCAACAGTCATTAGTGGAGCTTAAAAAACACAAATCGCGACGTGTTAACTCGCATTTGTTTCGTTTTTGTTTTCGTGCAATCTTTTTCATCGCTGTAATGTGGAACGCGCGCACTCAAATGAAGCTAAGCTAATTCAGCGGGCGCTTGAGGAAGCCATTCTCTTTGCCGTCCCATCCCAAGGTGGTACTGCTACAATGCACTCAAGTGCTGTTCCTCAAGCACAACAGGCAGGGAGATAAAGACCCACAGTGTGTCCGCATCCACGCCGGCACTTCCTCATACTCTACAGTGCTTCCTTCCTTCCACACGGCGGCTACATTACAGATTAGCGCTGGTGGAGGGTGGGGATATGGGAGGGGGGGGGGCTTGAATAACAGCCGTCGCTCTCCGACAGGATGGCGTGAGTGGAGGCTGCTCTCCCATCTCAGATGACAGGAGACAGGGTCTGTCTTTCTTAACAGTATAGCAGTGACAGACAGGATGCTACAGTACACAGTATATATGTGATACACAGTATATAGATGCTATGATGTAATATACAGTATATACAGTAGATGCTATGTGATACACAGTATATAGATGCTATGTGATATACAGTATATAGATGCTATTTAATACACAGTATATATATATGCTATGTGATACACATTATATAGATGCTATGTGATGTAATATACAGTATATAGATGCTATGTGATACACAGTATATAGATGCTATGTGATACACAGTATATTGCTGCTATGTGATGTACAGTATATAGATGCTTTGTGATACACAGTATATAGATGCTATGTGATATACAGTATATAGATGCTATGTGATACACAGTACATAGATGCTATGTGATATACAGTATATAGATGCTATGTGATACACAGTATATAGATGCTATGTGATATACAGTATATAGATGCTATGTGATACACAGTATATTGCTGCTATGTGATGTACAGTATATAGATGCTTTGTGATACACAGTATATAGATGCTTTGTGATACACAGTATATAGATGCTATGTGATATACAGTATGTAGATGCTATGTGATACACAGTACATAGATGCTATGTGATATACAATATATAGATGCTATGTGATACACAGTATATAGATGCTATGTGATATACAGTATAAACATGCCATGTGATATACAGTATAAACATGCTATGTAATACACAGTATATAGATGCTAGTTATGTAATATACAGTATATAGATGCTATGTGATGTACAGTATATAGATGCTACAGAATGTAATATACAGTATATAGATGCTAAAGTTATGTAATATACAGTATATAGGTGCTACAGAATGTGATATACAATATAGATGCTACAGTATATAGATGCTACAGAATGTAATATACGGTATAGATGCTAGTTTGTGACAATGGATGCAACAGTACAAATAAATAGGTGCATTTATTATATGGAATGAATAATAATAATATAATAATCTGTCTGAGGCCAGTATGTGCAGTGATCACATTGATGTTGCTTATTAAACGACAGTTAATGGTTATGTTTTTAAAGATTACATTTTTGAATACGAATTCGCAAATGCATTTCCATTTGCAGTTCTACACGTTGTTTAAATGTTTTTTTTTTAAATAAAACTACATTAAGTGCTCTTAGACAAAGACAAAGACATTTTGAGTAGAACATGAGTGATTTGAGGCTAGCCAGACCAACAGTAAATCAGTGCGACAGTGTGGTTTAGAAGTGAACACTTAACACATGCTCACTGTAGGTGTTGGTCCAATTAAGTGCAACATGACATTGTAGCTTGAAGTCACATCTACACTAATGCACACTGCATGCCTGACGACTCAAAGAGCATTTTTATGGACGGGATGAAGGATTAACAAAAAACAAAAACAAAAAAAAACAGTTGATCCAAAATAATGGCCACTTATAGGCCTGGTAAAGATGGCGGGGAGGAAACAGTGATCATCATTAAGCCTTCTTCTCGGATGACGAACCTGGGTAAATATAAACACACTCCACTAACCGCAGACTGCCTCACGAGGGCCCTTAGCGCCCACACTCCCAAGGGCAACGCTGCCATTATGTTAAAGCCGCTGTCTCGGTCGCTGTGGGCCTCACTTCAGCATAGATTGTCAGCAGAGTACAACCATTAGCTTTATGCAGAGTTGGTGAATAGCTCTGCCACTAGCCCTCAACCGTGCTGCTTGAACTTTTTTAATTGTTTATTGCCTTTTGAAAGATACATAATATATAATAGCCTGCAGACCAAAAGACATATGGTACACAACACGATGAAAGGGTTACAAACAACCTATGAATTAAAGGCACACTCCTCATTTAAAGAGTAGCCCCCACCCGGGAAATACATTTACTTATACAGCAATGCGATTGAGGAGGGTACGTCTTTAAATAGCCATCAGTCAGGCTGTAAACCAGATTAACTAAAGGCTGAGAGGACAGATTCTCCTGCTGATAGATAATCATACCCAACCTCTCCTTCAAAAACAAAACAAACACTGTTGTGACTCTTTCGACAGGGTGACGCATGTTATTAACCTCTACACGAAGCGATGAACATTTCTTACGGTGTGTAGCTTCAGGTGATTGATTTAGCGCCCGGGAGAGACAACTAGGAGATAAGAAGGGAACGGTATCCATCACACAATTTACAGAAGGTCGTTGGTTAAGGTCACGTGAAAGCGCCCGCGTCCCTTCAACCCCGTTTTCCTGTTGGTGTTTGATGCGCGACCGGGCACGAAGGTTCCGTGATGATTAACCAAACCCGTTAATTAAGATGACCTTCACAACAGGGCCAATGCTGTTAAAAAAATAAGAGGAAAAAAAATGAAAAAAGCTGAATGTGGAAAGAACACGTGAACTTAAAACTCTTTAGAAACCCCAATGATTTGGACAACTTAATTAGTTTGACCTCAAGTACAAGCTCAAAAACAAAAAAAAGACAAAAAGCTAAGTAAGAAAGATTCTTCAAAACTATTAGGGTATGTAGCCTATAGGGTAATTGCAAATATGTTTGGCTATAGGTAATTTAGACTGCAGCACAACATTGCTCTTTAAAGTAATTGTTTTGACCATTTACCAGCACTGGAAAAAGGGGTCATAAAATACAAGGAACAATAAATAAAAAATGTGGTATTTATACATCTGACATGAAGCTACTTCAGTAATTTTGTGCTCAGTGCAGTGTGTGGGGATGCATTCAACAAGATAACTGACCCTAGTTTCATAATTTGAACCTTGCCAGATAAATGCCCCTCCATGAGAGCTCTTTAATCTTGTAAAATGGATTAAACCTTCACTCAGAAGAACTTGCTGTTTTCTATTATATGTCTGAGATAGGCCTACAGCTTTAACTTCAGCCATGTTGTTGTCATTCCTGTTCGCTGGTGAGGAGAGCAAGTTGCAACAGGCAAAATTATGTTCCTATTGAATTTACATGGTGTATGTTTTACAACCATTAAAGCCTGAATGGCACCACAAAAAAAGAAAAAAATCCCCACACAAATAAATCAATTCCCTAGCTATTTATAGCTAACTGAGGCCATACAATAATGATTCATTCAGTCTAACGCCCATTCATAAACACCTTTCAGTTGATACAAAATTGCTCTGAGAGAGAGACAGTGTGGGTTCACTTAGCTTAGCCTACACCCCCACCCCAGACCCCAATTGGCCTACATGCTGCTGTCCATAGGCTATAGTGCGCACAACCTCAAGCTTGTAGATGTAAAACATAGATCAATATCTCCTAAACACGACGTACTTCGGTTCTGAACTATACTGCATGAATGTGTACAGATATAACACCTAATTTGCCGATGCCAACACTAAAAAGTCTGCGTGAAAGCGATGTTTATAAAAACACGAGCCTATTACAGTTTGTCAAATTGCGGTTGTCATTTCAAACGGAACACACACTGAGTTGACGGCACAGACGGATAAGCGCGACGCCATATCCTGGATCTGAATTCAGATATCTCATCCTGGCTGGGTGCTCCCCCTTTGATAGCCTTATGCATATTCATCACGTGAGATATCTAGCAGAAGGTTATTATCCATAAATGTCACTCTGTAATTAATTAATCCTGTCTGCATGCTGTCCTTGCCTCATTAATGAGCCAAGTCTGGCTGATTGTGTTCCTTACACATACCGGTCCAAACATACAGCGCTGTCGCGCCGTGCGCAGCCGATGCATTTCACTTCATTAGTGCTGGAAATCACCGCAGGGCCGTGTGATTGGCAGGATTTCTGCTCCGCTATCGGCGTTTTCTTCCACAACCTGCCCGCCTGCAGCTACAAGCTAGGTTTCCGTGCGCCTGTTGCGCCTGGGTTGTTACAGTAATGAGCGGACGCGTGGTTCCGGGCGCCCGACTACCGACGGAGCGGCTCGGCGGACGAGGCAAAGTTTACTCACTCGCAGTAAAATTGGAATCACCTTCGACGGGCGCCGCGCGTCCAATGAGACAATTATGGGGGTAATTTTGCGCTATTTAGCAAATTGATTTTTAAAGCTACCCCGGAGGCACATATATTACTGTTAGCTTGAGTTTTAATAAAAATCCAATATAAAATTCCACAAAAGCCGAGAGGAGTAGCCTAACTCTGACACATTAGGCTAATAGAGGCGCATAAATAGCATGCAAATACTTTGACATTTACCCAGCCATGCACTCAATTATAAGGCATGGAACCCTATCCTGAACCTGCGCGGTTATACGTGCCCGCTAGGTTCCGTTAAAGGGACAGTGCTCGATTTGTGTCCGCAATGTCCCTTGTGGTGGAAAGACAGCATTGCAAAAAACATCTTTGTTGTCGTTATAGGTTTGAAACTCTAACAACAATATATACAGTATATGAACAATACAAATAATAGCCAAACTGTCAAAAAAGCCCCCATAATTTTCAAATACTCCAAACATTCTCTAATGAATTATAAATGGGACAGCATCTAGCAGCGATGTGATATAGTATGGCCTACTGTTACTAAATGGACTGCATTCATATAAAGCGCTTTTCATTATTTGCCACACATTCACACACACATACATGCACTGATGGCAATGTTAGCCATGCAAGGAGACACCTGACCACCGGGAGCAGTTAGACAGTCCCCAATCCTGGTCCTAGAGGGCCGCTGCCCTAAACTGACATGCCAGAGGAATTGTTGTCACAAGTCCATCTGGGGAGCCGTACATTGAAACTGTTACGTACAAAAAAATACTTCACAGTTGATTGGATAAACCATCTGGTCTTTTTCGCTGTCGGCAGCATGGTCGGCACACCTAAACCATACCTGTACACTATAGGCCAGGGCTATTCAACTCCGGTCTCTGCTCCAAGATGCCTGATTCAAGGTTGTTAGAAGCCTGATAATGACCCGTTCATTTGAATCAGGACCGGATTTGAATAGCCCGGCAGACTCAATGTGAGTCACATAATTTTTCAATATAGTATATAGTATATATATGTAAATAATTCAATATATAGTATTTTTTTGAAAGTACCTGCCCTTTACGAAGAGTTTAAATGGATGGCTCTCCAGATGGACTTGTGACAACATTTAATCTGGCATGTCAGGTTAATAATGCATAGAAATATATTAAAGTATAAAAGAGTAAGAGAATAAGACCATTGTCATAATAAATTAATACAATCCAAACATGTAAATGTTTTTAGTCTGCATTTCAAAGTAGTCAGAGCAGGAGCAGGTCTACTGTAGACTATACATCATTATATCACAATATCACAAAGTAAGTGCGATACACTGAATATCAGTACGGCTGTGATGTGGTCGTAGGTACGAGGCCAAGTGCCGAAGATAATCGTTAATGTAATTAACGGTTATTAGACTGGTAAAGTGGAGTGATACTGGCATTAAAAGTCCCAGTGCGTTAGACTGAATATTGGCACTCATGGAATACCTCTTGTCCAATTAAATTACTTGGTCGGAACTAACTGTTGTATAACATGTAATAGGCCTAGACTGTCCTTTCAGCTCGTGGGTAGAAGGTCCATATAGTGCTGTACTATAGTCTACATGCCCTGGTGTTGCAGCAATCACACAGCACAATGAATCAGTATTATCAGACAGTGTCTATTGGACCCTGAGTCTGCTAATACAGTTGAACTGAACTGTATAAGAACCCACATACATCCAGCCCCAAGGAGCCTTAACACTTGTATCGCCCCCTGGTGGCAAAGATCCTATATCATCCATCCATGATTGTCTCGTCTTAAAAGTATTAATCCTTGCCACTTGTAGACGTTCCCCTCCTTATTCCCACAGTGAACTACAATATTAACAGTACATTGAACAAAACAACATGGCTTATGACCCATCACCAGTAAGACACCTAATAACAAAAAACACATAATAATTACATGATTATTATTATTACTACATCTAATTAATACGTAAAGAAATATACATCGCCCCCTTGTGGTGTCAATTGGTATGTGGCGTCAGGAAGATTTTAATGGTTTAGAACGCAGCCATCATGATGAAGATAATGAGCTAACAATTAGGAACCACTATGAGTATGAGTTTATAGTTACAACGTCTACAAAATGTGCCTTTAATATATAAAAAAGGTAAATGGCTGTAATGGCACACTATGCTAAATAGCAATTAATTCCTGTATACGTCTATATGTCCTCATTTCAGGAGGAAACCGTTCAAAATGTTTCTCATTTCCACATTAGCGGATTCCTCTGCTGTCACAGCACCAACTGACACCGTTAGACGAGATTAAATGGGATTAGATTGAATTTTAATGACCTCTCTTGGGAAAATATGGGTATTGCAGCCAGGAAACAGTTACATAGGAAAATAATATTGTCAACAAGCAGGTATTAAATTAACACAGTGGCACAGGGGTATTACGCAATCTATCTGTGGCTCCAACATGTTCCCATTACAGAGCTGTAAACATGGTTATTATACTTGTAGCCTGGTAAAAACCGCACATCCTGTAGATAATAGAGAGCCGAAGTTATGGGACCTTAGTTTGGAAAAAATATTTACGGTAGTCAACGGTGAGAATAACAATTTTTAGATCCTTAGATGTTTATGATGTCTATTTAAAAGACACTTGTTCAAGTCAAGAACGTTGCAGTTTGTTGTGAAACTAAAGTAGTCTTCTTTAGTTCGATGTTTATCCGCTCAATGAACTACAACACGACACGACACCAAAACAATGCTCTCTCCGGCTCGTGGATTGTGGCACAAGAACGTCACGACACTTAAGCGACACAGGGTTTGCAGTCTTACTAATTACATATTTTCAGTCTTGTACTTCAAAAACTGCACGACTAACTGAGACTTTCTTGACTCGAAGAATTTTCTTTAAAATAGTCAAACATCATATGTGTGCTTCGTGTCACAAAGCATACGGGATCTAAAAATAATTTTGTTCTCCCCGTTGACTACCATACATATTTTTTCGAATTTAGGTCCCATTATGCGGAAGTGACCTCAGCTCTCTATAATCTTGATAATCTTGTTTTTAGTTTTAAAATCTAGTTGGACTTTTTTCTAATAAATGGCTTATCTAGTGACTTAATTTAAGTAAGTGTGCACTAACTTTAAGAAATCTTATCAAGTGAATTTCACTTACTGCATTGGCAGCCAGTTTAGCTTGTTTTAAGCATTAGTCAGCTCATAACTAATATATTTGACCTTATATTTGATAGGGCATTTTTTGCAGTGTATTGATCGAATCAGTCATCATAACTCACTTAGTTTGGTTTCCAGAGAGAGGAACTACCTAGACACTAGATGCATGGGCACGTGGTCACACAATGCGGTGTAACACCGGGTAAGGGGTCAGGGATCGAACCCACAACCTTTTGGTTTACCTGTTGTAAGCGCTAACTTAACCTACCAATAGTTTAAGATGTTAGAACTTATTGTTTGCGTTGAACGACTAGGTTTTGCAGCTTCCGAGCCACTTCAGTGAGCTAAATTGCATAGATTTAACACCGCGGTATACAAACGCTACAATTGAAAGCTCCCGACCGAATTTTTATAATGCATATGATTGTATGATTGCATACAATCAGTATGCCACAAACCACCTGTAGCCATGCCAGACAACGCAGCACTACGGGAGGCATTCCTGCCGGCTCCATTACAGCCTGGTCAATCCTACTGATGTCTGTCTGGTACACGGATGTTAAAACGCTATAAGGTGGCAGCCTAAAGCAAAATGATACCATGTTGAGGAGAACATGACTGCCTGTGACAGTGGTCTACATGAGAGATGTGTAGCCATTTATTAAGGGACAACTTTGTCAGGCGTTTATCCGTGGGGGTGACTGCTGTCTTCAAGTGCTAGTCAAAAGATATGTTCGGAACTACACAAAGATGCATTGTGAATATGTATGGATTCACTTTCACAAACCGTCATATGGTTGCGGGCTAGTTTTCGGTGAACATCTTCCTAGGTAGGCCGTTACGGAGAAAAAGAAACACTATTTGTGTTATCATATATGCTCTGTTCTCTCAGCTCTGAGATTAGCATGGGGCTTTTGGGAATTTGCTCTCATGTATCAGTGTACCCCGACCAAGTTGAAAATAGCCGCATGCACGAGTGTGTCTTGTCTACTGTACTGTATGCACATTGATAGCAGCCTTAGGGTGCGTCTCTTGAAATGAATGATAAAGCATATTGGCCTACACATGCCTGCATGCTAAGTGGAAGAAAATAAGAATTGTGCACCTTGCGAAGGCATGAGCAGTTTCTTCTTAAGACGTCCTGGAACTTCTTTCAGAGCTAGGATTAAAGCTGGCGGTGTTTAGTAACATGGGGAGAGTCTGCAAACCATTAGATTAGAAGAGAAGTATTAACTGAAAGCAAGGCTGTAGCCATAGTCAACTTTTGGGGTGTGGGGGGGTTACCAAATCTACTGGGGGTCTGGAGGGTTTATTAATTTAAACAAAAAACTTTTTATTAGTCTAATAACTGTATAGCGTAGTGTTAACCTTTTCTTGTTTCATTGTATATAATGTCAGAGATAACAGTGCAACCATAACTTATACAGGGTGTTTCAAAATAATACAAGTTGTTTCAAAATAATAGAGCCAATTTATAATTGCTACTGTATATATGTGCAACCACAGGTTTGTGCTTTCCCATGATTTAAAACTACACTTGAGAGGGGTATAGAGTTTACTTTATTACATTTCATAACTCATTAAAATCGTTTGTAACTTGTTGTGTATCTCAAACATGTTGCCATAGTGAAATATACTGGGTCCTGGTTTCAAACACAAATCTGTACATTGTTATATGAAGTCCTTCTTGTGGTCAAAGTTTAGCAA
>JAODUE010042036.1:0-19355 GCA_027564755.1 Amblyopsis hoosieri | reverse complement strand
TATACTTTTATTTATTTATTTATACTTTTATATATTTATTTATTTATTTTTTATTATGGCAGTCCTGGTCCTCCATACAATATGTGTGGAGCTAAATTTGAAGAAATACAAATGAATATACTTGAGTTGCAAATACTTTAAAAAAGACAACATACTTAGTTAAGACATTAAATTGACATTTATTCACAATTTTGATTTATAATAACAATGTATTTATTTCCATTACAATACATGATAGGGCCAGGGCACAGCCTGAATCTACAGTATTTTATGACAGTAAATAGAGAAACTGGCATCCATTAATATGCAATGGAATGTCTCCTGTGTTTTTCTGAAACCTGAAAAACCTGGTCACACACCCTAAGTATAGCACGTGAATGTTACCTAGTGGAGTGTCAGAGCGTGTGCCTTACTTCTGAGTACAGTTTGCACTTCCGAGCGATCCAACAGGCAGACGGTAAGACCCTTACACCTTTTATTCCCCTCTATTTACGATATGTACAATATATCCATAATGACCTCCACCTTTGCCTTCACCAAGTTGCTCTGATAACTGGTGGAAGGTGATGGAATTCCATTATACAAGATTGAAAACCAATGGGATTTTGAAAGGGGAATAAGATGGAGAGGAGCACTCAAAATGCCAGCAAACCCGCCAGATGCCAGCAATCTAATTTGCTGTCATTCGTTATAAATGTAGAGCCTCTGGATGGGAAAGATGCGATGTTATTTCACCATCAGGGTTATCACTTAATGTCTGATAACGTCAATGGGGAGCAACTGTATATAGTAGTTAAAACAGGCTCGGCTTCTGCCAGGATAAATAATCATTAGCGTGGACCAATTCTTAATCTGTCAAATGAACATGACTACTCAATAAGGTAGGTGATGATAGTCAGACTTGAGTTAAGAGAGTGGTGGACATGCCTTGATTGACCACGAGAATGCTTATTTCAACATGTTTAATCAAAGTATGTTAGACATGTATATCTTTATAATGTACTGTCACGTGCTGTCAAGTGAAAGCCACAAAATGTAGAAGAAATTATTTAAAGGAACACTCCTATGCCTAGATTGCTTGATTGGAATGACCCTTGTGGCTAAAACCTGCATTACTAAAACACTGGTTTGCAATGGAATCTACTGTAGGGGAATACCTATGTGCAAGGCAGAAAGAAAGAAAGTCAAGTCAGAAATGTCACGAAGATTTTTTTTTACAAATGAAAATGTCCGACTGCAGCTGAAAAAAAAAAACAACCACAAAACACAATGACAGATATGCAGTCATTACAGTATCGATGACATTACATCTGGCATGTTGTTGTCTCCCACAAAGAACATTTTTAATGGTGTGTAAGGGAAGAGCATACAGTACACCGCATAACAGGTTATACACAGCTAAACCCTCGATGTCATGACACCTCTCACACTGACCTCTTTACTTTGTATCTTACAGAACTCTGTCGTCCACCATCTTAAAAATACCTCCTTCTTCACCCCGCCCCACCCCCCCACTCACACACACACACACACACACATCATCAGCATGGGACGGGGAACAAGCGAGATTTGGGATGCAAATAATCCGGACACCACGCAGACTCAACCACAGAAGCACAGTGAGACAGTGAGCAAAGACAACAAAGCCGCAGATGGGAAGGGTGGCTGTATGGAATGCTGCATGAAAACCAAGAACTGTATGATGAGCCCAGAATGTGGCAGGGCGCTCCAGATCTCCAGCGTCATATCAATGTGTGGAATGTGCATTCGTATGTGGACATGTAAGTTCACTACCTCATAAACAGGACAGACATATCTTAATTACTGCTGCGCTAATCCCTATCTAACTAAGAAAAGGATAACCATAACCATAATTTGAATATATCCGAGTGGAAATATTTCACCTTGAATATGTACAGTAAAGGGGAATGATATTATTTGAGAGAATTTCACGTTTATGCTGGTTGAACTTTAAATTGCACCCGGAGGGAGTTATTTAAGACCATGATTATTGCTTCAATTGAAGAGTAATGATAATCTTGTTGCAAAACAGAATCTTCTGCTTCACGTTAAAGCGCATGATATCCTCTGTGCCATCTGTTGCTAGGAAAACTGTTTATCTATTATTACTGCTGTCTGTTCATCATTCTTTATTTACATTATTGCTAATTTATGCTTGTGCAAATTGTAAATTATTTATTTATTTATTTATTTACTATTTATGTATTTCCCAGAATTTGGCCATGGAAACAAGAATCGATTTTTTTCTTGAAACATCGTTGGAGATCTCAACATGGTTTACTTCAACACCCCTGACTCAAGATAATTGAACAAACCAGGACTTTCGTCCAATCTGACATTCAAATACTTTTTTAATGTCTATGTGAGGTAACTAATTTAATACTAACCTTAGGCTTCAATAATCTCCAATATTTTGTGGTCAACTGGCAAATCAAACCATGACTAGGGCATGTTTACAAAAAATAAGTGAAAGCATGAATTGTATTACAATCAATTGACTTTTGTTAGACTTTGCTAATCTGCAATGGGTGCCTTTTTACAGATGTAGATAATATGATAATAATATATAAATTATTTCCAGGGGAATACTTATCTTCAATTATTGTCAAGGATTATCATCAGAATTGTCAATGTTGCTCTTGACTTTTATAATAAAAAATAAAAAAACAGAATATGTATATGATGAATATGATACATTATTTATGTCATTATTGAGTTTAGTTCAGAAAGCCTTCTCTCCCAGAACACTAACATGTGGTACTGGCTGCTATGAGGGGCTGACCTCTCTTTCAGAGTGAGTTCAGATTAGAGGCTCTCGGAGGAGCAGCTAAATTATGGCACCATGTGTCCTGAGCAACAAATCAAAAAGGAAAATATTTAATATGGCATTCTGAGTATTTAGCTGTGTAGTACAAACCCATCAACATTTTCCACTTACAAGTATAATTATGTAATTTCAAGGATAACTCTTATTCTGCATTATGCCACTCTGCCCAAAATCTTTTTGAGCAGAGATTCATTATAGTGGCTTATTGTAAGGACATTACCCACTCTACAAAATCAATATAACCACTCACAACATGTCCAAATGACGTCTTCTTTAATTCTATTTTAGAATATTTTTTTAGCACCTTCATCCCTTTCCCACCAGGAAATATGGAAGCATCCAAATAGGATGAACACCCCCTGACAGATCGGGGACAGAAACTATGTACATTATATTATTTTAAAATTTAATTTCAGGTAAAGCAAATAACTGAATTATACTTTTAACTAGAGTGGCACTGTAAGTTTGTGTAAAACAACTAAACAATTTGTATTCATGTCCAAATTCATCGCATTATGTTCTACATGCTATAAACAGTTTTCACCCTCAACATGAAGTGTGCTACACTAATGCCAGTTGCATAATTGGATTACATAAATAGCCTCAAATATGTGAACATCACCAATATGTAAGGGTTAAAATACTTACAGTGTGTCTCACACAGAAACAAAGAGTGTAAACAGAAGCTTCGTAGAATATTATTGTCTCGAACAAAAGAGAAAGGCATTAGTGACGCAAAACCTCAACAGGGTGAGGTCATTCTGAATGTTCAGCTCTCTATTAAATTCCCCCACCCTCTGCCGACGCCTTGCACTCATCAACTGAAACTAAAGGAATTAAGGAGTGAGTTACAAGCACTGTCTCAGATAAGCAAGCAAGTTTAGCCAAACTGAAAATGGAAAAAGTCTGTTCCGCGACGAGATAAGCAGACGGCTTCCAACTTCCGTTTCAATCTCTGTCTGCTCTTCAGAGGCTCCCCAGGGGTAGGGAAGGCTCTTTGAAAACAACAGCGGCTAGAGAATTCGTCTACTAGGGCTCCTGGAATGTCGGATAATTACTCTTTGATCACCCTGTACCTTATCCAGAGCTCCTCTTAGATACAAACTGCTCCAGACACGTTAAAGACCAGCCAGACTAAGTTCTGACTTCCCTTTCACCCCTTGGTATTTTAGAGCAGCAATGAAGCTTCAAAAAAATCCCACAAGAGAGGCAAATTATCCTGTGAGTTCAGACAGGCACACGGAGGGCACCACAATCTAAGATACTGGTAATTTGCTGGCATTAGTAGACTAATGTTGAAGTTAAAACCACAGGGAGATGCCATGTCTTTGAGGTGCCTCAGCAATTTGATGAGTTCAGAGACTAACGACGGCCCTCGGATGAATACAAACAGCCTCCATTATTCCACTGTAATTCACTTTTTACATTTGGGCGCGTTGTCTAATGTTATCTATCTTTGTTCTATATCCCTCTACGGACCTCTTTCACCCAATTTTTTCCCCCCTATGTCGGTTCTTCCGTGACATTGCGTGCAGGCATCAAAATATAGGGTGACATTTTAGGATGACAGATTAGGACTCGCTCCAATTTATTTTGCTTTCTCTGCCCTGTTAAATACACAATCAACCAAAGGCAAAATGTCAGGGGAAGCAAACGAGGAACCGACGTGCATTTGACAATTACCGCCACCTCAGAAATGCCAATATGTTAAAATAGGAGCAGAGAGGGGGGACCATTTGGGGGAGACCAACTGGGTTGTTGCTGAGAGACCTTCAGCAGCTGCCGCTACCTGCCACAGTCAGTGAATGAAGCAACAGATAGGAAATAAAATGCAAACCGAGGCAGACCGCAAACTCTACACAGTAAATTCAAAATGATAACTGCCAATTACAGGTTACTTTGACAAGGTCAGAGTGTGTGTGTCAAAATGTAGTATTGTTTCTGCACTACACTACATGTGCCATTAAGCACTGCTATCACGTCACATGGGCAGAGAGACATACCATCTGCCTGTTCATATGGAAGTCAATGGGCCGGGAGGATGGATAAATAGCACAACCAAATGAGCGCAGAGGAAACAGAGTCTGTTTTTAGAGCAGAAGGGCAGATTGAGGTAGATGTGGGCGGGTGATTTGTAGCGGCAAGAGCAAATTATTACAGCCCACGGGTGACAACGTGAAGTCTCGTGGGGGAAGGGGAAACGTATGCCATGTGGATGCCACGGAAGCTTGGAGAAGAACCGGACCCCCCGTCCAGACCATCCCTCACACTAGCAAGCCCTCACTCAGGTGGAGCATGTTTTCAAGCTGTTCTCGTTGGATAGCGCTTCCTCAAAAACACTCAGAGGCTTTACCTCCTCTGCCAAGTCCATCTGTGTGTTTCTCTCTCTTTCTCTCTTTCTCTCTCTCTCTCTCTGTCTCTCCTTATACAGCCCAGCATGTCTCAAATGGGGGGGGCACTAGGCCAAACCTACATGCTAGTGCATCTCACTCTCACCCTTCAGTGCGTGGGAGGACGGCTGTCTATTTGCAGCAGGAAACAAGGTGAGAACGATGGGAAGGCCTATAGCTCAGATGCGCTCCAATCTGGTTTGCATCCTAGTTTTCTTTTCTTTTTTTTTTGCTTGTTTGTGAAGTGGAAATAGAAAGGCACTCCAGATCTGTTTAATCACCTTCCGTTTGCCAAGACCCACAGCCGGCCCTGTGCTGACTTGGGGCATGTCCATTTGAATGCAATTTGTTGAGTAAATGATGGACGGACGGGTCATTAAGCTGATGAAATGACACAGCAGAGGGGACATCATCGTGGTGTCAAGGTTCTCCAGAGTCACCGCCAGTGGCCGGCTGATATGTTTTAGCAATGCTACATTTCTCACAGTTGATGATGAGGATAGCCTTGAATCCGGTCTGCAGCATCAATAGCCGTGTCTCTCCATCGCTTTCTCTTTTTATGTCTCTCTCTCTCTCTGACGCACGCACATACGCGCGCACGCACGCCACATGCACACAAACATAGCATATGTTTTTAATAGCTTGGCTGTATTATAGTTTACTGTCCTGTTTTCATATACAGTACCACCGTAAAACGACCAAGAATACAATACATTGGATGATTACTAAAATAAAAGTCTGTGGTGTATTTGGTATATAGTAGATATGTGTGCCTCTTCAGAGGTTTGGTACAAAATAATAAATAAAATTAAAAGATAATTCTAGAGAATTACTCAGACACATCTGCCTGGGGACTCTAGGCAGTATGTTTAATAACCATCTTCTCAAATTCCGCGATAAGAGGCATACGTCATCCTCAAAATTCTGCAGGAGGAAATGTACAGTATACACTATCTATACTGTAAGTTATAGAAGTTATGCTGAGATAGGCAACTTCCGTTCAGTACGTTTGAGACAGAATGGCGAATGCAGGTGAGAGGTAAAGAAGAGAATGAGACAGCAAAAGAGATTTGTGGTGACCATCTGCCCACTGAAGGTTAATCTCCTGGTCAGCGCTTGAGGGCTGCCAATCATCTCCATGGAGACATGACACAGCAATGGATAGAAGCAGGGTTCCACCTCAGGCACAAGTGTGAAGTAGCTATACACACCTAGAAAGATTGAGCCTCTTATCAGATTATATTAGTCCCACTGTATAAGAACCCGTTACAAGTAGCATGTGATCAGTAGAAATACAAATGGATAGCTGGCTAGTTAGCCAAACATAGTGACAGGCAGATTGTGTATATTTTGAGTATGTTTCTTTAGAATTTACCTTTCCCATGCCCCTCCCCTTTGTAGGTAAGACAAGTGAATGGGGCGGGTCTTGGGAAAGGTCAATTGATTGATGCAATGTTATAGATTGCAGTCACACATGTAGAAATGTGAATATTATGAATTATTATTATATTATGAATAACATCTGACATCTGGGTGCTCAGAAATGAAACCTAATTACATTTACATTCATTCGGACATACAGACAGAAAGGGAGGAAAGCTGGTTATGATGTTTTTCCATTTTTGTTAGCTCTTGAAAATGTCCCTTCTAGAACAAGGCTTGTTGTGAGTCTTACATGCGCTCAATTCCAGCAAACAAACAAAGCTGGCATAATCCTCAGCTTGCTCCAACCTGATCAGAATGAGCCAAGGTCAACAGAAGTGAGTATAAATGAACACGTCATTAGTGTTACATGGCTGTCATTAGGATTAGCAAGCCTGCGCTCATTGTTTCTTCACCGCTAAGACCGTCTTTAAGAGCTAGCTACTGTAGCTCTTCAATGCATATTTCATTATGACATTTTGTCGGAGCTTGTAGTAGGATTGTCTAGAAAACATGTTTCTTTATTTTCTTATTTGCTTTGTCAGCACAAATCGCTGCCATTATTAAAAGGCAGGCAGCGTGAAGGTCACTTAAACACCCGAACGATCCACTGTACAGTAATTCTACGTGACTAAATGCATTCACTCAAACTTTTTCACTTTATTACATGACCTGCTGCGTGTAGTAGCAATATATATTCATCAAGAAATTGCAAAAAAATCTCAGCCATAAAACCAACTAAGTTAAACCGAAAGCTGTCATTGACGCAATCATTTTCAGAGCATTAAGGATTTTCAGACACTTATCAAGACAAAAGTACACGGCCTACATTTGAAAAGATGTCCCTGACGTAAACTTGACATTTACTTTAAAAGGCTCCTTTAAAGTTTCTGAAGAATTTTCTAAAGCCCTCAACATACTTACATACATAACTTTTCTTCTTATGTGATTATTGTTAGAATGAGATGGACTATTACTGTACACGAGAGGTTTGATAATGTGTAGACATCAACTTAATCATTTTCAGTGCATGTTCTGATACAATTATGGTACAGATGCTTATTAAATTAATAAATGGTGTGTGTGTGTGTGTGTGTGTGTGCGTGTGTGTGTGTGTGCGTGTGTGTGCGTGTGTGTGTGTGTGCAGAAGTCTTTTCTGTACAAGAAATGGTAGAAGGCTATGAAGGTTAACACATTGACAAACAATGAATAATTTATCATATCATATTGGGTAGGAAAACTAAAATATAAATGTTTTGCCATAATTTAGCTCTTATAGAAAGGAAGCAAAAGCTTATTTTGCACTGCTAATGGTAAAATATTAACAATATAAATTGATGTCACTGTCACGGCGCAAGGTTTGACTTGAGTCCGAATAACAACTGAACTTACCAATTAGCATCGTATAGGTGCGGTTAAGGTGTGACTAGAGTAAAAGCTCATTGACAACAATAATTATAGACAGATGGTTCACCCAATCAACAGCAAGTATTTTTTGGAAGTTCAAACAGTTTCTATGGTTCCCCAGATGGACTTGTGTCTAACAAGCCATGTGGCGTGTCAGTTTAGGTGGTCCATGCAGGAAAACTAATCTGAAGAGTGATAGTGGCATAATTTACTGTATAACACACCGGAGGAACCAAACTCAGCTCATAATGAAAAGTAAATGCAACAATCCTGTCTGTATTCCCTTTAGCTCCCTTATACTGTAGACATACTCAAAGAGTATGAAATAAGGACATCTGGTGAAAAATGTTAATTAAAAAATAAGTACCAGACAGACTACATGAATGTAATGTGGTGTTTCTTCAGAAATATTGATGCAAAGGAACTCAGAGATAATTTTATGAAAATATGCCCTGAACTGTGACCTGTCTCCTTTAAAATGTGTGAGATTGCACGCACTCATACTGCAGTACAGTGCAACATGTCATAAGCAATATGGATGAAACCTCCTTAAGACTCTTCCAGGTCCAACAGCTACTCTGCATTCTGACAAGGAACTTTCTTAAAGCTAAATTCAACACCAGAAACTCTACAGGCACCCAAATACACTGTTTTATAAAAATGCGTAAATCAAAAAGCAATTCAGTTTGCATCTGCGTGGTGCTTCCACAAACTACCCTTAGCCAAGAGTGTTGTTTTGCTTTTGTGTTTTATTTTTATTTTTTATATATATATGGACACTGGCTGTTCCGCTTCAAAATTGTGAAGTAATGTCAGCGGAATTCCCATCAGAGCTGTGTGTGCATGTGTGTCCACACCCACTTTAAAGATTATTTCAGTTGATGTACATAGTGCTGTGAGCCCACTGTATTGATAAAAATATCCTTCCCCTTACTTATTCAGAATAGTTACAGCTAAGGGTTGTTCCTAACGACTAATTTCCCAGTCGTGTAAATTAAAATGTGAACTTAGACTATCCGACTAGTCTAAAAGTAAGAAAACACTCAGAAAACAGTATCACAATCTATAAAGCTAAATATGTGATTTGATTAAATCAATAAAAAAAAAAACGTTATTATCTATCACATAGCGATGTTCTTAGGTTTAGGGCTCACAACAGACACATTATAACAAACTCATTGGATATGCAGATATATACAAATAGCAGTTAAAACAAATAATCCATTAATAAATAAATATCGCTGGTGTGAAAATCTGTTTTTAAAATGTCTCTATTTGGTCTTGTTTAAAATAGATATTGCAGTGGGAATGAACATGTTTTGTAGGCTCTCTTTTTGACAAAAGGTGCTCTGAAGTGGATACCTAAAGGAAGGATCTTAAAGGAAAAAAGGACAATTGATGGCCTGGATTGCCTGGCTGCAACACTATTAATGAAGGTTTTATTTGAAAATAGCCTTGTTGCGGGGATGCAGACAGGTGGGTGTAAAGGTGTAAATCTCTCTTTCTATTGATTTTGTGGAGGCCATAAGGATGCACAATATCCTGTTTAGTGCACACAAAATGATATTCTGTGCGCACAAAATATTGAAACCGTGCGCACAAAATCCTATTTTGTGCTCACAATATAACAGTGCTCTTTTTTTTCTTTCCACATGTCCTCTCTAGGGTTTTGTAAGAAAAAGTACCTACTACTTTCAAAAATAAAACAATATGTTTAACCGACTAGTATTTCTGGTGCCGACTAGTGAGG
This sequence comes from Amblyopsis hoosieri, assembly GCA_027564755.1. NCBI lineage: Eukaryota > Metazoa > Chordata > Actinopteri > Percopsiformes > Amblyopsidae > Amblyopsis > Amblyopsis hoosieri. The sequence continues at coordinate 9,538 of JAODUE010042036.1, read as the reverse complement.
CTGGCAACGTTTAACCGTTTAACTGACTAATCACACACATTCCTAGTTCTAGCACATAGAAGGTAAGCTATTTAAAATTGAATGCATGTTTAATTTGTCTTACACTACAAAGGGTTCTGCAGATGATCCACTATTCATCACCAGTGCTCACACTACTTTTCCTATTCCTCTATATAAGACAATACTGTATGAAATGCAATTGCTCTATGTGTTTGTTTGACTGAAAATGGCAATAGGCTATATTACAATATGGAAATGGCCAGCTTTCAGATACAGTAGCAAATATGCCTATTATGTCAAGATAATACATTGAGTTTGAACCCAGAATTAGTAGAATGAATAAACAGTCCAGTGATGTTTGGACCAACAATTGTGTATCTTCAGTGTGCCCATTGATTGTTGTTGACAGAGCTTTCCATAATATGCCTCTTCTACTCTGTTCACCTGGTCACTATTTCACTGTCTAGATAGAGAATAATAGCCATTATGCATTTCCTGCTCTTCAAGAAAAAGAAATACATGAAAAATTGACAGGGCTTACTGCTTCTTACTTATCACCTTGTTTTTATGTTGTGCCTTTGTCTGAGAAAAGACAAACTTCTCTGATTTGTTTGCAACCTGGGCCTTTTGGGATTATTTATCAAGGCATTTCTACAAAAACTACTTTTATTACTGTAAATATTTTATCTTAAGAGGCAAAACCAGAACATATTATTCAATTAAAAGCAAATAAATAAATAAATCTATCAAAAATAACACATTTTAAGACTGTACTGTATACTGTTTAGTCCTGGTCTGAACTCATTTGCACCTTCAAGAAGTTAAGATTAGGAGAAATGTATGTTGCCATGTTTGTTTTTACCGCAATTAAGGCATGTGACTCTGGTATGTTTACTTTCTGAAATATATTTCAGAGAAGACATTCTTCTTATTTACATAACTAATGGCTTCCCCCTCCAAAATGTCATATAATTGCAGCAACAATGGCAACATTTTCAAATCCAGGCAGCATGCTATTGACATTGAGTGAAATGTTAAACCAGCCACCCTTCAAAATATAACAGCCAGCTTGATTAGTTGGCAAATTAAATCAATGGCCACATAGCAGAGATAGCATAGAGAAATGTTTTGTATTCAGTGCCTGGTGCATTAATAATGTGAGGTTAGGGAGCACATTAAACTGTGCTTAACAACAATCAAGATTTCAAGCTTCTTGCAAATCCATTCACAAGAGAGGTCAGAACTCAGAAGATCAACACAAAGGTAATAAAAACTGAATCCAGTTCACATACCATATTATGAAATGGAACACAACAACCCACAATAAAACCACGCCACAAAAAAGAAAGTCAATAAAATCGACAATGGTGGAAGACAAATGCTACGATGCACGTCGCTGGGCATTTTTCAGGCGACAGACAATTACTTTTGAGCAATTAATTCTCTATGGAAAGGCTGCTCAAAGCTATTAGGCGCTTTGCTGTTGTGCTACTCTTTAATGAATAGCGCATTCAATTATGTCACTGTCAATAAAATGTTACTGTCCTTTTATGCAACCCTTTGAAGGACGCTTTCTTTGAACCTATCACAATATGTTGTTACAGTAGACTCTTTTGTGTTGTATTTGTGTCTTGTTTGCGATGTAGGCTCTCCGCTGCTGCTCCGGTGACTTCCTTGGCAACACTGGGTTGCTCTCACAAAGCTCTCGCTCCCGGGCTGGAGCACGGCCTTGGCTCAGTGTAGCGACACGGTTTGACCTTCTCCGCCGTATATTTTACACCCCGCAGCTCAGAGTCCACTGTTCCAGCTGGAAAACACTGATGTGTGGCAGATGTCGCACCACGTCCCCCCTGACAAACCCCCTTCACCACCACCTCCCACCTCTACCTCCCTTCCTCCAACCTTGGCAGGGCCTCCAAAATCCCTCTGCTGTCATCTCCCCACTGCCACTCGGCTGGGTGCCCGGGCCTGGCCCGTGTGTGTGTGTGTGTGTGTGTGTGTGTGTGTGTGTGTGTGCGTGCGTGTGTGTGTGTGTCAGTGTATTTGGCTGAGATGTACGGATGCTAAGGATGCACATACAGTCTAGCACCCATATTTGGGTTGCCAAAGATGGGATCCGCTTCCTGTCACGGTAAATGGAAAACGTTACGTTTTCAGCAGAGCCATGGAAATAACATAGTTACGCCAACGGAAGTTAGCAACGGTCTCATGGTTCATGGAGAGTGCTTGGTGGGCAATTTGAATATATATATATATACAGTATATATACAGATATACAGATATATGACTAAATATATATGGCTAAATTCTGGGAACTATTTTGAGGCTCCGTTGCTGTGGAAAAACGGTCAATTGGAGTGAACGGAGATGACGTAACTCTCTCTTTACATGGCTCAGTAGGTGGGGGCTCCACAGTATAATTGCACAAATGTATTCAGATAGGTTAGTAGGACAGGTAAATATAATAATAATAATAATAATAATAATAATGTTTGAATTTTAAATCATTCTTATTTAAAAAAAGCCTTATCACAAAACGTAAGGATGTCCATTAAGGCTGTCCAAAGATATCCAAAAAGCTGGACCAATTTAAATGTGTAACATGTAGTTGAGCTAAAATTCCACTCTGAAAAAAAATATGTGTAAAACAAGCCAGTCAAAGTGTTTCTGGAGTCCAGCAAATACTCCCACTCTGCACATACAGTATATCCAGTCAGTTTTGTTCAGCTCAAAGGAAGAAAAGGTCTGCCGTAAATGATGGTATGACATTATAATGATACGGGGCCTTTACCACCAAACATTTACACAACTCACCTGCCCTCCTCCTTATGAGTATCACCCGCCCTCCTTCTTGTGAGTTTTACCTGCCCTCCGCCCTCCTTAACATGAGGGAAGAGAGAGAGAGAGAGAGAGAGAGAGAGAGGGGGAGAGAGAGAGAGAGAGATCCTTACGTCATACAGCATTTGTAGCGCACTGTAATCCAACCTTAATGGGTTAAATATGGCATGACCTCTGGTTGGTCTGCAAGCTGGATATTGTTTATGGCGGCGTCATTGTTTATTGATGAAGTATTTATACCCTGGCCACAGCAGAGGGTGATAGGCTAAAGTTTCCTTGCAGGGCAGGAGAATCAACACCCCTCCCCCCCCTCCTCCTCCTCCTCCTCCCTGCCCCCGCTGGGTGAGCTGGAGGAGCTTTTCCAAGCGCGGGGAGGTGGTTGTCAAGACCACTGCTGCACGCGTGGGGGCTATCAGAAGGTGGGCTGACACCGTGCGACGCCACGCATTGTGACCCCACTTCCCATGCAGTTGGAAACAGATGCTCTGGCACAGGTGGATGGAGCCTGGGAGCTATTCCTGGTAAATTAGTAAAGACAACATTTGCTCCCCAGGTTGAGGCTGCCATGACGGGGTGAGGATGCGAGGCGGCAGAGTGGAAAACACAGGCTGAACCCCCCCCCCCCCCAAACACTCACACACACACACACACCCTGACAAGCCTGCCGACTGGCTCCACATGCACTCCATCCAGCACCTATTACCTATTCATCCCAGGTACAGTGCGGAGGAGAGTCCGACTGTCCGGGGGAATACAGGCGGCGTGGAGAGTCTTGACGCCCAAGCAGTTTGAATTGATTTATTTACACTATGGCAACGAGCCTGTCACCTTTTCCATTGAACTGTCTAGTGGCGGTGTGGTGTGTGCCTTATGCTGCTTATAGCTTATTATAATTATTGAATTGTTATAATATACGGTAGCTATACTAAGTTATGAGGCTATATCTGTTAACGCATGTGTATGGGTTCTCTGCATGGCGTTTTTGGAATTTAACGTCATACATTTTCTTTAGGCTTGCTAGTTATCTCGTGGCGGGTCTCATGGAGTCTTGTCCCTTTGAACCCTGACGATAATACGTTAAAGATATTGCCCTATCCACATTCTGCAATGTACAGTACATTCAGAGCTTGGGGTCTTATTAATTAATAACGGCAATTATTGTGCTCATATTTAGCATTTTATACAAACTACTAATTATGGCTAATTGGTGGGTCAAACCCAGCCATCCCTCCAGCGCTACAGTGATAGCAATGTCCTCTATCAACACTCATGGAGATATACTGTAGCAGTAATGAGCTGCGGTTTGCACAATGACTTTTCTGTGTCCTCTTTAAGGGTGTGATGGGCCCATCTTGTTTCCTTTGAGTCCTTTGTGTCCGGCGGATGTGGATGTTCTGCAGTCGGGTTTGGTATTACATAGAGTTATTCCTCTCTGCAGGGGGGCGGCGGATAACCAGTTCACACAGTCAGCGTGATGGGCAGTAAACGGAGCGAGGGGGCTATGTAAATGCTAACTTGGCTGCAACTGCTCAGTTGGGAAATCAGGTGGCCATTTGAATATTCAACCTCAGGGCCAGCTCTCTAATTCCTTTTCCCTCAACATGCCACACAAGGAAAAAGGAAGTGACAAAATGGCAACGAGTGCACAGGCAGGAATTTGCATTTTAATGTGCCTGTCGGAATCACTTTGGCTAAGAGCTCAGTGTATGAGGGGCCAGACAACCCCATGGGTCAGCACCAAACAACCAATAATAGCCGTCTCCCAGAAAACAACAACCGGCGTGGGAGGAAGTTGTTCTCAAATAAGAGGGATCTCTGATATCGAGAGAAGCGAGGGAATTTAGCTGCGAGAAGCAGGCGATTTAGGTGAAAGCCAAGGATTTAGGCAAGGTGGAACAAGAACACAGGCTAGACATCGCTTCGGTCTCGTTTGAAGCTCCGCTTATGTCAACAAAACCAAAGACACCCTTGAGCATGAAAGATGCTTTCCTATAATGACAGCACGATTGTCATTAATTGCAAATGCTAATTATCATTGTGTTGCTGAAGGACATTTGAAATAACATCTCAAAAGTAAAAGCCTAACAGCAAGGACTGGATATTTGAAACATCAAAACAAAAAAATACAACAACAAAAGGAAATACAAATATTTTCTAAACAATATATATTCATTTGTCCACTCCACATGACAATAATGACATAAATCAACATTTGGCAGAAGTGGAGTTGCGCATCGAGTGCCTTGTTTAAATTGGTTCACTTTTAGCCTCCCAGCGCTAGCAAGAGCGGATCTTCTCACATATTGACGGGGGCCGTGTCGCGCAGACCCAAGGACACTGAGTGAGAGGTGTTCAGGCGTTTCCGCTTTCAGGGACGGTCAAAGAGCAGACAGGCGGCCAGCCGGGGCCAGACATCAGGACAGGAATTACACAGACAGGAATATATATAGGTGTGGAGGCCCTTTTGTCCTTTGAAGCTTTTAGCTTTGTCTTGAGCTTTGCCATTGAGAAAAAGCACTATTAGAGACCCATTTACAACACTCTTTTCAGACACGAGTGTTGCAGAGCCACACTTCCAACAAAGCAGTTGGTATTTCCACAATTTCCACACCTTACTTTGTCCGTCACTTAACACCAGCATACAGCTTTAACTTGCACTTCCCTCCTCCACAGCCTACCATTTCCTACAGCGTTAATATTTCTCATTATTTTTGTTTATCCTCTTAGTCAGTCTGGCTGCTCTCTCCGGGCCTACCCTCGTCACTAAAGCCTTTACCACCCTTCTGTAATCTGACCCTGCCATCCTTCCCGTTATTGCACCAACACTCCCATATCCATTCCTAATGCAATTGGCGGCAGCCTTCCCGCTCTCCGTTGCCCCCGTTTTTACTTAATAATGCCCATCTTGTTGTTTTCAGGGCCTCAAACAGAATTTCACATCAATTGAATTGTACGCCTCCTTTCAGAGCATCTACCAAACACCTCTCCTCGATGCGCCACTTTTCTTCCACTGTATAGTTTGTTGTTTGTTTTGAAGGCCTACATGTAGTGAAGGAACTGATTGGAAAGAGCAAAGGTATGCAAGGAAGCCACATTGCCTTTTCATGCATCTAGCACTTAATGCACTTAGTTCTGGCTACATGCCTGCGTTGAATCCCCTCTGATGAATACGCTCTGATTATATTGTTACAATGAGTTTGCTCCACTGGTACTTTGACCCTTTGAAACGGACAAGACTATATCATTGGTAGCACCATGCTTGCATCGTAGGGACTCCTGTGCTCCGCGGGGGGACGAGGTAGAAATAAACATTTTTCGTCTCGAGCTGCACATGATCGCATCGCAGCTGCAAGGAAGCCCGCTGCTCTCCTCTTCCAATCAGAGACTGTCTGTGGGGACGCCATGTGTATACCTAGAGTGGAGTAGATGATCTCACATGGCTCTCCTGAGTAATCACTTTGTGGAGGGTGAGGGTGGGGGGTAAAATGAGAGAGGGCCTTTGGGCTTAGCATGCAGCTGATAGCTTACTTGATTACCTGCAGCTTTCCGTACCTCCACTTTCACTGCCCCGGCTCTGCACCTCGCTGGGCTGACCCTATCGATTTTGCCCCCTTTCCCCGCTTCTCCTCGCTAGCCTTCTCTTATTTATTTACACATTTAATCTGCGGCACAGCGCTGACCCGTTGTGCCGACAATGAAGTGGAAACTCTGCCTCTAATGGCTGAATAAAAAGCCCCGCAATTGTCTCTCAATTGCTGTGTGCAGCGGGGGAAGTGGCCTTCACGTCCCCCCCGCGCCCCCCCCCTCCCTCACCATCCACTTTCCCTTCTCCGCGTCCCGCCTGCTCATCTCCACAGTGGTTGCTGCATGGGCCCCAGGTGCCAGGCACTGGGTAATCCATGTTAAATTGCCACTATGCCTGAGAGATAGCTAGTTATAATTAGAAGTACATTATGGATCACAAGGAAATCTGAAATACATGGTCCATTATCCGCAAGCTAACTGCTTTGGTGGCACAGCAGCTGAGGTGGCTGGGATGTGAACAGGAGATTGTGCTACTACACTATAAAAGAAAGAAAGGCTGGATCTGCAGTGTAATGATCACTTCCTGAATCTTTGACTGCATGTTCCCTGAAGCCCAAGGTGTTGAGTATCTATTGTGCTCCCGCCAAAGCCAAGGTACATGCTAGGAAATGACTGATATATTCTAATATTCATTAGTTTCTGCAAAATTGCAATTACACAGTGCCGTCTTTATAGTTTGTTTTGAAAAAATACAATGTAGGCTGCGCTGTGGACAGAAAAAAAAAATATATATAAATCTTTTTTATTAATTACCGTAGTATTCAGCAAACTTGAAGGAAATTAAGAATTCAGATTCAGTTTGACAAATTGCCTGGTTATTGGATCTTTGGCAGAGGAGGGATTTTGGAATTGGTCCATTTCCAGAAGCTTGGATTCTAACTGCATTTTATATGACAGTAATACACCCTGAACCCACTGTCTACACTGGAGTTACTCAGGGAACAGGACAAGCATCAATTTACCTTCCTCCTAATTTAGTCGGCTGTCACATGTATTTGGACAACCGCTCCAGTGCAAAGTGGAGTCTTATTTTATGTTATGGCTGTGTAATTCACCCACATTTTCTTATCTTCCGTATCACATTTGTATTTAAATTCCATTCCTCGTCTGTATCGCTGTTTTGCTGTTGAAACAGTGGCCCGTTGGCACTGGAGATGTGTGAGTGTGAGTGTGTGTGTGTGGGGGGGGTATTTGATTATTTTTTGTTCGGCTCTGGATATAAGAGTGTGAGAAAGGCGGCCAAACATTGGCAGAGGTTCAGTCGAGGACACGGGACTTGACGGGAACTCCATGAGGTGCCAAGTGGGCAACGTTAAACTTCTGCTACAAGCAAGATATCCTGTGGCATTACTTTTTAATGGAAGGAAACACATTTGCAGGTGAACTGCCTAGATATTAAATTCATGGCTTAGATAAAATAAAAGTTCCCCACACACGAACGCTCGCACCCATTACCGTAGGATGCCTATTCATGCTATATGGAAAAATATGCAATGGTCATGGCTTCTGTTGAACAGTAACAGATGTATTTTCATTCTCGTTATCATAAATCACTTTAACATGTTGGCTAAACTCACCTTGTAATTAGCTATGCTTGGCAAGTGGATGGCTTCTTGGCTGCTGTGGGTGTTCATTTTGTGATTCTGGCAAGTGGTTTGTCTAATATTCTCAAAGAACCATTCCCCATGTAAAGCCAACATGTATGCTTGGACTCATCCCAGTGTATTGTACGCCAACTAAAACGTGTGCATAGTTTTCAGGGTTTCTTAGGAATGTAATTATACACATGACATCACAGCTGTGAATTTCATTTCACCATATACCATTTTAGGTCACAGTATGGTGAATATCCTGAATGTATTTTCAATTGTTAACATAGTCAGGCCTGACTATTTCAACAACATGGAAATTCAAATGACAGACATTGCTTTTGAAATGACGGTAAAACGACTAGTGTGACTAAATGTAATTTAGCCATTATTTTTATTATTATTGTTATTATTATTATTATTATTATTATTATACACCACAAACATAATTGTGGTGTCAAACAAGCCAGTCAGATTTGGCCACACGTGACATCATTTCAGGATTGTCACATATAGCATTCCAGTCCATCTAGGGTCATGTGCATGTACTTTATGTTAATGCTTCAATCAACAGCTTACTTTCAAATAGAATCCAAGCACAATGCTGCACAACTCCGCCTGATTGAAAGTAAGTCTATAAAAAAAGGATTTGCCAGGCATGATTTTAAAATACCCCAAATTATAACAAATATCTAACACTAATTCAGCTTATTAAATGTGCATCCTACTTTTCATACTGAGCAGACTGCAATCATAAGGAGAGCACATGGGAATGAGTCTGAACTGCAATCACCAGGCAACACTTGTTCAATAGGGTTCATATGTTTGGTGATTATAGGGCCATATCTTCGCGACATCTCAACAGGTGAGGCCGAGATGAATATAGGCGAGAGAGACCGTGTGCTGGAGCCACTGAATGTTCCACCTTCCCTCCTCCCCCTGGCCAAAGGGGCACAACGCTGGCTGCCCCCCACAGAACCATCTGCTGGCTGTCAATACAGCTGTGCCTCAGCGCCATGTCGCACACTAATGACGATAATTAGAGTGTCGAAACACACCGGACACCCCACGGACCTCCGAGGAACACCTGCGTTAAACATGTTAAAAATAAAAAAAAAGGAAACATATTTGCTCTTAATTTTGAAGGACTATAAAACTGTACGCAATAAAAAAGGTTTTGTGTCTTTACAATCAACGTTTATAGGATGACTCATTGTGTAATGTAATCAATTACACACAAAAGCAGGCATGCTTGAGAGAAATGAGAGGGAACACAATGATTTGTTTATATTCCAGAGAAAGTCGAGTTCCAGCAGAGGCACAAAGAACATCAAAGTCATATCTGGGTTTTTTACATTCTGCTTGGGCACTTCTTTTGACCATATTTTTAAGAAAACACAGGCATCGCCACTAATAACCTGACCACCTGGAACATTCTCTCTCTCTCTCTCTCTCTCTCTCTCTCTCTCTCTCTCTCTCTCTCTCTCTCTCTGAGAAGGGTCTAGCTGCAGAAGGGCACTCTGGGG
>JAODUE010042035.1:0-42433 GCA_027564755.1 Amblyopsis hoosieri | reverse complement strand
CAGTTCTGAAGGCGAAAGGGGGTCAAACACAGTATTAGTATGGTGTTCCTAATAATCCTTTAGGTGAGTGTATGTATATACGTATACAGTATATAATAATAATAATAATTAATACTTTTTTTAAATTAAAAGTCCATCCATCTTCAACTGCTTATCTGAGCAAATTAAAAGTATGAAGTAGACATTCTCCACTTGGCTAGGTAGATGTTATGTCTAGATGTTTCCTAAAGCGTTTCAGTTCAAAACAGTGCTTTGTAACAACCCCCCAGATCAAGACCATCCTGAGCGGCTTCATCATACGGGGCTACCTGGGCAAGTGGACCCTGCTGATCAAGACGGTCACCCTGGTGCTGGCGGTGGCGTCGGGGCTCAGCCTGGGCAAGGAGGGGCCCCTGGTGCACGTGGCCTGTTGCTGCGGCAACATCTTCTCCTACCTCTTCCCCAAGTACAGCAAGAACGAGGCCAAGAAGCGAGAGGTGGGGTTTTGAGGGGGAGGGGGGGGGGTGATTAAATGCGCAGTAGGCAACTTTTAAAATGACAATTAAATGAAAGAAAGGAACGCCTCCTTGCTTATGATGGGTTAAATCCTGGAGTGCTTCCATGTTTGAGAGAGATTGGTGTTTTACTTTCTACACGTCTAATATTTGTCAAGATAAATGTTGATAATCGCCACAGATTTTAAACCGTGTCCCTTTTTTTTTTAGCATACTGTACTTGATTAATTGATTAATAATGCAAACTGTCTAGCTGCTAAAGCCTTACTATAAATAAAAGCCGCCTTGTAATACATTGTCTGACAAAATGTTTAGTTGATGTACGAGGCTCTATATTTAGGTTTGCATGCAGGTGCGAGTGCTTCGGCACTCACTTCTGCTTGTTTTATCTCGCAGGTTCTCTCTGCGGCGTCGGCCGCGGGGGTCTCAGTGGCTTTTGGAGCGCCAATAGGAGGAGTGTTGTTCAGCTTGGAAGAGGTAGAACCCGTCAAAATCCATCATACGTCACATTATGTCACCAGAGGTGGGGCATCCTGGTCCTGGAGGGCCACATGATAATAAAGTACACGGAACTGTCTTCTTCTCTCCCCAGGTCAGCTACTACTTTCCTCTGAAGACCTTGTGGCGGTCCTTCTTCGCCGCCCTGGTGGCGGCCTTTGTGCTGCGCTCCATCAACCCCTTCGGTAACAGCCGCTTGGTGCTGTTCTACGTGGAGTACCACACGCCCTGGTACCTCTTCGAGCTCATCCCCTTCATCCTCCTGGGGGTGTTCGGGGGCCTCTGGGGGGCCTTCTTCATCCGGGCCAACATCGCCTGGTGCCGACGGCGCAAGTCCACCCGCTTTGGCAAGTGCCTAGGACCCTGTGGTGCATTATGGGAAATGGCTAACCTGACACGCCAGATGGTTTGTTGCACGCAACCATCTGAGCCGTCCATTGAAACTGGTTTATTATTACTTCAAGAAAACCTTCCATAATCCAGCAGTACCTTGTCATGGTGCATTATGGGAAATAGCCTCTAATTTAGGCAAGTGAATGTTCAGATTATCACTGGAAAAGGTCACCGAGAGGCTTTAATGTTGATTAATTTGCAATTAATTTGTGAAACAAAACAGTTGTCACCAAACAGTGGGTAGTAGTGTGAGACAACATGTTAACAATAACAGTGGGTAGTAGTGTGAGACAACATGTTAACAATAACAGTGGGTAATAGTGTGAGACAACACGGTGTCTCTCTCTCTCTCGTGTGAGTGACTCTGCCGTTCTGCCTCCTCAGGCAAGTACCCGGTGCTGGAGGTGATCTTGGTGGCGGCCATCACGGCCGTGGTGGCATTCCCCAACCCCTACACGCGGCAGAACACCAGCGAGCTGATCAAGGAGCTGTTCACCGACTGCGGCCCCCTGGAGTCGTCCCAGCTATGCCAGTACCGTAGCCAGATGAACGGCAGCCGGGCCTTCACAGAGACGCCCAACAGGCCGGCGGGGCCCGGGGTCTACGCCGCCATGTGGCAGCTGTGCCTGGCGCTCATCTTCAAGATCATCATGACCATATTCACCTTCGGCCTCAAGGTGAGGCGGGAGGGGATGTTGCGCCTTCAGCGGCCAAAGGGGGGCAGTGCAGGGAGGAAGGAAAAAAAAAAGGGAAAATGTGATTTCTCAGAGAGAGAGAGAGGTTGTTGATGAACATACACTACATTTTCCTACTTAGTTAATAACGAGCACCCTGCATGTGTATTATACATTATAATTTAACTTATATGAAAGTAAACGCCTTACTACTTTGTTCAGAAATTACTGTGGGTGAATATTATTCCAGAATGTTCTAGGTTTTAAAGTCAACTGGTCTTTCAAGACCTAAATATTCACTTTGTGAATGTGTCATGTTTTGTTTGAAACTGTTAGAGCAACCTTTAACCGGTTGGCGTTGCTACACCTGTTTGTATCGCTTCATCTAGCTCTACCACCATTTCCAAATACTTTACTTCAACGACATCACACTTAGCCACCCCCACTTGCCGCTAATTGGTCCGCCATCCAGAGTGGCTGTGTTAACGATAAACCGACAAGGGTTTCCAGTATTATCGGAACGAAACGAAAAAACTAGCATCTTGCTAGTGTTTTCATAGAGTTTCACTAGCTTTTGGCTGGCATTTGTAGTCAGTTTTTAGCCCTGGTAGCTCACAACACCACCCCTCCCACCCCCCCACCCAGGTGCCGTCGGGCCTGTTCATCCCCAGCATGGCCATCGGGGCGATAGCAGGCCGCATCGTGGGCATCGCTGTGGAGCAGCTGGCGTACTACCACCACGACTGGTTCCTGTTCAAGGAGTGGTGCGAGGTGGGGGCCGACTGCATCACGCCCGGCCTCTACGCCATGGTGGGGGCCGCCGCCTGTCTGGGTGAGGCCACCATGCTCTGTCTGCCGGAGACACCCACCGTGCTTTGACTGTGTCACAACAGTTATTTACAGGGACGGATATTACCTTTTCATTAATGATATTCATGTTTTCATGTTATACATGTTATTATTTCTAATCTATTCATATTATATTAATAGATTCATATATGAACAGCCCATTCGGCTGATATCTTTCTATTTTTTTCTATGTCATTTTGGATATTTCTCCATTCTAGCTGAACTGTTTTCATTTCTTGTTGTTGTTGTTTAGAATGCTCTGACTTCATTGGCTATGAGTGGGCGGGGCTATCCTGCCACTCCCACTCATAGCCACTCATAGTTTAAGATGATTGGTTACAATCCAGACCTTTTAATGATTTAATCTGGTTTTCTATTCACACGTTGATTGAGTCTGCATGGTCTCTCTCTTCACCCCCCCCCCAGGTGGCGTGACCCGCATGACCGTGTCCCTGGTGGTCATCGTGTTCGAGCTGACGGGGGGGCTGGAGTACATCGTGCCCCTAATGGCGGCCGTCATGACCAGCAAGTGGGTGGGCGACGCCTTCGGCCGCGAGGGCATCTACGAGTCGCACATCCGGCTGAACGGCTACCCCTTCCTGGACGCCAAGGAGGAGTTCACGCACACCACGCTGGCCCGCGAGGTGATGAGGCCGCGCCGCAGCGACCCCCCGCTGGCCGTGCTCACGCAGGACGACCTGACGGTGGAGGAGCTCCAGGCCGTCATCAGCGAGACCAGCTACAACGGCTTCCCCGTCATCGTCTCCAAGGAGTCCCAGAGGCTGGTGGGCTTCGCCCTGCGCAGGGACATCACCATCGCCATAGGTGAGGGCGCCGGGTTCCCGGGTTCCCGGGTTCAAGGCCTTGCTGTGGATTCAGGGTTACTCGCTGCGTGTGCCACCTTGTCTCCACCATAACAACATACAAAAGAAAATGTCCTTCCTGGAGATTTTCTCCTGTTTCGTGGGCGAACATATAAAAAAATTGATAGTTTATTTTGTGATTGTTAGGAGCCACACTTTGATTAATTGCACAGCTCCATCTCCACTGCATACTTTGTCTAAACGGATACTTAAAAGCTACGTCCATTAGGAGGAAAGTGAAACAGGCCTGGCTTACTCTGCCTCTGATCGGCTTGAGGGGTACACAAGCAACACATCCAATCCACTGGCCCTGAGTGCGCTGTGTAGAACTATAGTAGAACGGGCATAATAGCCTGCTAGCTAAAACCCTGCTAAAACTCCCCCTTCTACAGGCTCCCACCCTTCTCTACCCCCCTCCGCCCCCCCTCCTCCCCCTTTAACTATGTGGACGTTTATGTTCTTTGTTAGCTGGAGCGGAAATGTTTATTCATCTATTTAGGTGTTTAACTTCATTTATTTTGGTACTATTTTTATGGTATTGTAACTAGCAAATCCCATATGGGAAGTAGGGGTGGGAATCACCAGAGGCCCCACGATACGATATTATCACGATGCATGTGCCACGGTACGATATTATTGCACTTTTAAACATATTGCGATATTTTGCAATTCATAACTTTTTCCAACTTCAAATGATGTCCTCAAAGGAAAGTTTGTTCATCTCACATATATTGTATTGCTGCAAAATGTGATTGTCAAGCAGACTAGCTGACATGAACATGTAATAATTATTGTACACACCAAGTAAAATTCTCCTGTGCAATTTATATAATAAAAGATCGATACAATACTGTACCGTGCATCGGTACAGTATTGCCACGGGAAGTATTGCGATACACTGTATCGATTGTTCCCACCACCCCTAATGGAAAGGGGGTTTGCTCGCTCTAATTGACTCTGTCTCCTTCCCTGTTCCCTTCCACCCCTTGTTTCTCTTCTTACCCCTCCCCCCCCTTCTCATTCCCCTTCTCTCTCTCTCTCTCTCTCTCTCTCTCTCTCTCTCTCTCTCTCTGTGTATCTCCTCCTCCATCCTCAACAGAGAACGCCCGTCGTAAGCAGGAGGGCATCATGTTGAACTCGCGGGTCTACTTCACGCAGCACGCGCCCACCCTGCCGGCCGACAGCCCGCGGCCCCTGAAGCTGCGCTCCATCCTGGACATGAGCCCCTTCACCGTCACCGACCACACGCCCATGGAGATCGTGGTGGACATCTTCAGGAAGCTGGGCCTGCGCCAGTGCCTGGTCACACACAACGGGTAAGTAGGCGGGGGGGCGGGGGGGTTTGTGCGATGGGAACGGATTTCCCGCTCGTCGTCTTTCCGTCTGTTCACCCGTTCTTGCGTTCGGCTAGCATGTCGCTAGTGTTTTCATAGCATTTTGCTAGCGTTTGGCTAGCGTTTGCCAGTGGTTGGCTAGCAGTCAAGCACAACAAGAGAGTGCACAAGAGCGTAACATGTACATGTAGACACCACGATGGTGTTGCATGGCCTCTGAGACCCCAGAACACCCTCCACCCACCCACCCCTGTAATCTGCATGGCCTAGTTTTAATGCTATGCTTTACTCACCACTGTCCTACTACTGAACCAATAAAACGTCTTATGTCAGTAGTAGAGACTGGCTCGTGGTGCATAACAGGAACTGCTGTCCGGGAGATTTCAGTAACAGCAAGTTGATGTCAGTCAGAGAAGATTGTGTTTTAACAAGGATAGCTTTGTTCAAAGAAATGTAACAATTGTCGTGGATCCTCTTAGAAGAAACTAGGCTTATAAATGATATGCTACTCCTGCAGAGAGCCACCTGTTGGTGATTTCTACGCATTACATGGTATATCTCATTGCAGGGATGAACACATTTTTGTGTTGAATAGTTATGATTTAACCCACCTTTCATTTTTCAACATAGCCTAATAAATTAAATGTTTATTATTTACATAACATTATATATAATTTGCCTACTGTTAATACGTAATTCCTAGCAGGCTATTTAAGAGCTATTTACGCAATTTTGTGTTGAATTTATTTGCCCTGTTAATTATGTTGTGTTCTGTAACACGTAGTTCTGTTTTTTAAGTAACTCTCTTTAAGTTCTCCCTGTTATGTATGCTGTGTGTTGCTTCTCTCTCTCTGTCCATCTGTCCGTCACATATGGGCGTTGCTGGGTAACTGGTGTGTGTTCCAGGATTGTGTTGGGCATCATCACAAAGAAGAATATATTAGAACATCTGGAGGAGCTCAAACAGCGCACCGAGCCCTTGGTGACTAGCCCCTCCCCTCCTTCCCCTTATGACTCCTCCCTCTTTCTCCTATCTCTGCCCACCTACCACACACACACGCACACACACGCACACGCGCACGCGCGCGCGCGCGCGCACACACACACACACACACACACATACACCTATCTCTCTAGGCTCCGCCTCTTAGGAGGGATGCATGAAACTTGGTGTGACGTAAAAGAAAAACAGAAAGCTATGGACAGTTCCCGGCTACATACGAAACATTCCACTTTCTATTGTCCTTTTCCCATCTTCCTGTTTAACTTTAACAGATTTTTCCCATGCTTTCCATGACCATGGCTACTAGCTCAGGTGTCCTGGAAAACATTTTGCCAATTGTCCAGTCATGGAAAATCAGAGGGAAAGCATAATATCCTGGAAGATCTTGTGTTGTCCCGGAAATTAAATTTCAACATTCTCCTGTTTTTCCGTTAGCTGGGAATGAACTTAACCCGATCATGTTTCCATTTAAATGGTAGTTGATGAATTTTTGAATATCTTGAATAGGCTGCTTTTGTCTGCTGTACAAAAGCTGTGAACACCAAGATATCTATTTCTCTGTAGGGTGATGTCAGATATCTCTCTCTGTAGCGTGATGTCAGATACCTATCTCTCTCTGTAGCTTGATGTTAGATACCTATATCTCTCTAGCATGATGTCAGATATCTAATCTGTAGCATGTGCACATGTTGTTGGCTGAAAAGCAGTAAGACATGCGCACATTGTTGTAGCTGAAGCTTTTATTTAAAAACATTTTTTTTTTTTAGCCTCTTGTCCGAAGAGAGATAAAGAATTGCTGCCGCGCGCTTGAATCACAGTGTTGTGCTTGTGTCCCGACACATGTCCGTAGGAGCGCGGACATCCTTGTGTGAGGACCGTCGCGTGACCAGACATTTTAAATGAAAAGGGAATCCTTTCTGCAAAACGGTGTGCGGAAATAATTCTTTATCTGTAGCCTGTACTTGCTAGAGTAGAACTGCATACTACCTTTTATAAAATAATCTGTAATTATTATTTCGTTTTTTCTCTCTCATTGTGCTATCCTAAATCTGTATTTCAGTTGTGTCTATCTCAGGTCTGTCGGTGTCAGAATAATAAGTACAGAAATACTGTATACAGTATGTAAGCTGTGAAATAATAGCTATCAGCAGTTATCCAGTATGGTCATGTAACGGTGCTTGTGTTTCTCTACCTCATTTGCTAGGCAGTAACATTCAGTCAGTTTATGTTTGACGACTTTCTCCAACATTCTGTCGCAATTGTTGACTTTTTTTTTTCCCTCCAATTCCCTCCCATCTCTGCCACACCATTTTGCCCTGGGTCTTCAGTTCGATGACATCTGACCCGACTCGTAATGTCGTCACCGTAACAACCACTTGGCGAGTAGCTAGCCGCCTCGGTGAAGCGGATTATTGGTTACATTGTTTTTTTTGTTTTTATTGTGATTTTATTGTAATATAATGAATTCCCAATATCCTTCCCCTCTCCAGTAGAGCCTCCTTAGTCACAATGGGTGATGCTATTGTGCTAACTTATGCTAATCCTGTTGTAGTGGTCTAGTTAGCTACTGTACCTTGATAAGTCAATAACCAATCGTCTGTGGTCCTATCTTTCACATTTTCCACCCTTTCTGTTATCCTTTATCATGGGATGTTCATTCAGCTGTGATCCCCTGTGATTCCATTCCGATCGTATCTAATCTCTGGGATCACCTTTGTTCCCTTTGCAAAGCAAAGATGGACAAAGGTGGCGCGGTACATGGCGGGCCTTTTGAGAAGCACAGTGTGTCTGTGTGATGTTTGGCAAGCGTTTCATGCTTCCTGCAGCTGTGGCACTAACCCCAGCCCTCTCCTACAGGCCCACGCCCCCCAGAGGCCATCTGAACTCTACTTGGACAAACTTGGGCTCCACCGGTGTTGCTGTCAAATATAGCATTTAATATATGAAGAATATATTAAATACTATATGTATATCTTGTGTGTCTGAAAGCAGTAAAGGACTCATCAATTGGCAACCAGCAATATTGAGTTGTACATTCCCAAACATTTAAAAACGTAATGGGTACTTGTTATGTAGATGACGAGCTATTTGGACCCAGGTCTGTACTGTTGTGATTCTCTAGCAAACAGACTTCTCCTCACTCACCCTACTTGTTTTGTCCTCGGATGCTTTCCTTCACGCGATCTCAAACTGTACTCTCGGCTGACTTCAAGAGCATTGCCTGTTTGCGCAGGTGTGGTAATATATTGTGTATAGGAACAGGGCCTCATTCTGCGATCGACTACTTGGACCGCTGAGATGCTCTTGAATCAGTGGGAATACTTTGACTGGATGTTTAGAATATATGCTCAACCCAAATCTGAGCTTGTTTACTTCATTGGGTATGTATGGTAGTGATTTGTACCAGGAGAAAGCAAAGAGGAGGACACAAATCCATAACAAGGAAACAGAAAAAAAAAATGCACCATTTTCCAAAATACTATTAATATGCAGCTCTTGAAAATGTTGAGACCATTGCAGCAGTTTCTCTGGTTTTATTTATACATGTGTATTTACATTTGTAATATGTATATTTATAGACGTTTTTCTATAATTATACTGCATTATATATATTTAAAATGTGCAGTGATCTCTTAGTTTCTCCCAGAGCGGTATTATACAGTTTGAACTACTACTTAAGGTGCCGAACATATTCTGCTCATTTCCACCGTACTGCTGCTAATGTGTCCTCCTCTATGAACGCCTGCTGAGTCCCACTGCATTTACATTACATCTTGTTTCCAGGCTCCAGTTCACTCTCTTCCACAGCAGGCTTTCTGGACTGTTCTCTCTGATAAGAATCACCATGGCGATGTCTTTAAATAATGTCACCCTTTCCCCCGCCCCTTTTCCAGAGTAGTGATCTAAAGTGAAATCCACGTGGATTGTATTTCCTAAAAATATAAAACGACAACAAAAAGGGCAAATGGGGTGCCATTATGACGATCCTTCACCGCTTTTCCTCGATGTTTTACCTTCTGCTCCGACTTTCCTTCGGCTGCTTCACAAATTCATGTTTTTGTTGGCATGGCTACAGTTACCGTGTCGCCCATACTTTCAGTATAGCCTGACCTGTAAATATTACAGCCATGTGATTTTGGTTGCAAGTCAGTATGGTTGAGAAGTAGATATGAGCTGGAACACATTTATTTTGAGTTCTCTACTCTGGTTGTCAAAAATAAAATGCCAGTACCGTAGTGATTCTTTAAATCAGGGTGGTGTGCTGTGATTGGGCCTTCTTGCCAACAAAAACGTGAAGTCACTTTCTTTCCCAAAACCCCACATGAGATGAGACTCACTTGCTCTAACTGGTCTCTCTCTCTCTCTCTCTCTCTCTCTCTCTCTCTCTCTCTCTCTCTCTCTCTCTCTCTCCCCCACCCCTATCTCTCACCCACCCCGCGGCTCCGTGGCATAATAACCAAAAAAAATAGTTTTTTCTCTTTCTATCACAAAAACACACATGAGTTGTGTCTCACTTTCTCTATCTTCTGTCTCTCTCTCTCTCTCTCTCTCTCTCTCTCTCTCTCTCTCTCTCTCTCTCTCTCTCTCTCCCCTACCCCTATGTCTCCCCCTGCAGGCGGCTCCTTGGCATTATCACAAAAAAAGATATTCTCCGCCACATGGCTCAAATGGCCGACCAAGACCCCGAGTCCATCATGTTCAACTAGTGCGCTCCTTCCAGGATGCGCAGGGCCGAGGGCACGACAGCGAGGAGGAGGCCTACCTGCTGGACGGCTCCAACCTATGACATTCAGCCCCCCACCACCCCTCCATCTCTGTACTGTAAAGCCCCCTGAACCTCCCAAACACTACCTGACACTGCCCTGCCCGCCCCCTGCTGGCCAGAGCTGGAAGAACAGACTATAATGCTAAAAAGACTTTTAATGACTGTCGTTAGGCTGCTGAGGACACATGGGGGGGGGTCGTGGGCACAGCACACATGCACAACACATGCGCACACACACACAATCAAGGAATGCACTGTACACACACACTCACAGAGTTTAATCAGCATGCTTTCATCTGTGCACACATGCGCGCGCGCACACACACCACCCAATCAGCCTCCCTTAACTACCTTGTGATGTTGCCGGGCGATGGTGTTTGTATCTAAGGTCAGCATGATCCGCTGGTTTGTGAGGAGGGACCGCCACACACACACAAACACGCACTCTGTCCATCCTCGAGAATGAAAATTAAAGCCTTGTTTACCTGTGAAAATTGTGCGTGCACTCATGTGTTCATGTCTGTCCCCGACTCCTCTACATTCCAGTTAGGGTTACCGCGGTAACCTGGATGCTGAGCCCGCTGTCGTTTACCGAGAGAGGTGGCAACTGGTAACTAAGGTGCAGGGGCCGGTCGGTCGAGACGGCCTGTTTGGCGTGTGTGTGGGTGTGAGAGAGTTGGATTGCTTCTGCGATTCATTGACAAAAATGTCTCTATAAGATTGAAATAGGCATGAATATAGACAATAATGAAAGTGTTCATTTGTGAGCCCAGAACAGTAGGGTACGTGTGCGGCGTGAAAATAAGGGCAAGGGTTTTGTGTAGGCTACTCTGTTACAACTCTTAGTACTTAGAAGTTGTTGATCTTACTAAATACTTTATTCAGCTTGAAACAAAAACCATTGAAAGCTGGAATTATTTATTTTTTCTTCTTTTTAAAAGATTAGTCAGTTGCGAGCAATGGAGCATAAATATTGTTTCGCCTCGTATTGCAAGCTTAACATTTTTTATTTTCTTTGCTAAAGCTCTGTGTATTTGGGATAATCTGTTTTGTCCTTTTAAATGAAAGCAGTGTTCCCCCCCCCCCAATTCCATCTACATGATTATCTGTCTTTTAAAGTGTAACTGCACCCCAGCTCTGAGCCTGACTCCACCTTTAAAGGGTAACTGCACCCCAGCTCTGAGCCTGACTCCACCCACTACAACTTTGATAAATGCGTCCAGGAGCTGAGTGAGGGGAGCGGCTGAAAGGGGGACCTCCAATAATATTAATGTTAACATTTTTATTTGATGACGTATGAGCGTACAGATGAAAACCAGCTAGGTCCTGGGGTGATTTTTAACGGATCTCACGTGTAGTTCTGTTTTCAGTCCAAAAAAATTTCAGATTTTTATTAATCATGAATTTTGTCAATAACACCAGCAATGATGTCTCATCACAGATCAATGCTATTACTTTGTTTAAAGTTCAAAAGACACATTTTAGGGTGCAGTTACACTTGAACTGAACACCCTTTTTTGAAAGTGAGAATTTAATTAATTTAGTTTAATTAATAATTAATCTTATTAATGGAAAAAAGTTACCTAACAAATCGTTATTTAACATGGAGAGCCAGATGGGTGAGGCATCGTGACACCAATTCAACATTTCACGTGACAACATTCAACCATACAGGGCAACATCAACATTGAAGTAGTAAAAATGATTTTTTTTCCAGCTGGGTATGATAGTACATGTAGACAGCTGATCTTGTGTGGTCGTGAAGAGGCCTAACCATAACAATATAAACAGTTATTTCTAAATGCCAATTTTCACCAATTCTGGTATCTTACACCTACACCCATACCTTGCTGACCACTAACTTCATCTGATAACCCTCCGACATTGTTTGAGAAGTATGAACACTTATGTTACAGGCAATTTCAGCGCATTAACTAGACCCAAGATAGAGTAGGCTACTTGTCAACCGATTTTGTCCTTTCGCCCCTTATTTTCTTTTTTTGGATACAAGCGTTGGCCCCATAACTGGATTTATACTAGGTAAGAAGATACTCACCGTATACCCCTGCCTCCTTTCCTTGTTTCCACACTTTTGCTAGTGTAACATACTGTAGAACTTAGTTGTTTGTGTACGTGGGAGAGGGGTTGGATTAGAGAACCAGGGGTTACAGTAGCACCTTACCTGCTGAGAAATAAGGAAGCGTGCGTGCGTGCGTGCGCGCGTGAAGGAAGCAAAGTTGGTGTCATCTAGTGTGTGTGTGTGTGTGTGTGTGTGTGTGTGTGTGTGTGTGTGTGTGTGTGTGTGTGTGTGTGTGTGTGTGTGTTTGTTGCAATTTTTCTTCTGTTGCAGTGACTGTCCGATTGTCCTGTCGCTTGACAAGGGAAGCCATGTCTAGTTGAGCTGTGCTGTTGCCTAACATTGTATTTCATACTGATCTTTTCCTTTTTATTTATTTTTTATTTATGGGTAGTCCTGTTCGAGTTGTACATTCATGAAGAACTGTGTATGGTTGGCTACATTGATGGTTTGATCGTACATTAAAATCAAAATGTGTATAATTATATTTCGTTTTAAATTAAAATGTTGAAGTTGCAGAATTGTCTTGTTTCTCTTTGCTGTATTTATTATGCGATTTACAGACACACTTATTAAATTATACTTATAGACTTCATATTTCATAATTAAAATGTCCACTTTGCTGTTGAATTGTTCTCAAATAATGTCCGACAGAAACAACCACATTACTAGAACCTTGTCCCACGGAAGAATAAAACAATGATGGCGGTGTGGAACACTTTGAAGAGGCTTTAGCATTGGCACCCAGGGGCCCTGTGCCCCTGGATGGGGGGGGAACCTCCAAGTTACATGGCCTAATATGGAGTTTGGCAGTAGATTGCCTTGATCATAGCATGTTACGGTGAAGGTTGACATTTGAACTCGATCAGAATAAGACACGGGTGGAGCTATGGTGCATGCTGCCACTGTATGACCTGCCCATATTGACCATGGTGCAGTGGGAAATCTGGGTTCAAATCCAGGCAGCGGTCATTTCCCCAATACTTCCCAATATCTCTCCCGCCCACTTTTTTCATGTCTCTCTCAACTGTCCTGTCCAATAAAAATAAAATAAAAATTCAACTCTCCCTTCAATGCGACAGGGTGCTCCCTAAGAGACGGCCCTGTACCCAACACAATTGCTGACTCCACCTTTTAAGGGTTGGAACCATTTCTATCTTTCTCAGTAGACAAACTCCTGACTACCCACCATTTTATGAGCTATTTGGAATTTTACTGATTAGAGCCTCTCATCTGTGATGCGTGTAGTGAAGTGTGCCAATCAGTTCCATGCATGATGTGATTGATCTTGGTCCTTTCATATTACACCCCTGTACCTATGTGATTACACGGTATCTTATGTATCATATGGATCAAGTATGATTGCTAAGTTCCATAAATATTTACACGAGCAGACCATTTGCATGTAAACGTCACAAAAATCAGTTTTAAAACGACCACCGTAAACACGATAATACACTACTAAGATACTGTAGCTGCCGAGTTTCAAATGATTGACCAGCCAGTAGGAGCCATGGTAACACAGCAGATGCTTTTTATTTCACTACAAAAGAGGCATTTCAAGAGCACCGTTTAAAGCAGCACAATGTCCAGTTTCTCTCCTCAGTGCCTTTAGCCAAGCAGAAGGCGCTGAGTTCAGTTCACCACCATTTCCTCTTTCGCATGCAGCGGGACGCACCACAGCCTCCGGGAAGGCAAGTACAGGCCTGGACCAGGCTAAGGAGGAATGAGTAGTAAAATTTAAAGGTACACTCCTTGATTTGTGGCTGGAATAGTATAGTGTAGTGCACACTCCCCTGAATGCTGAGTGGCTGGCCCTCCTCTCGACCCCCCCCCCCCCTCCCCAACACCCGCACACATACACTTCTCTTGCCCCTCCCCCGACAGCCAAACAATACGCACAGTTGTATTTCATACAGCGTGCCATCAAGAAGGGTACCTTTAAAACGGAACAAGTATGGAAAAGGCTAATCAATTAAATATAAGGTGTGGCGCTTAATTAAATTAAGTTTTAAAAAAAAAGAACGGGTAAATAAATTGCTAAAACTAGCTTTACAAGAAAATCACACAACAGTTGGTAATTCTATTTTTACACTCTTAAATGATTTACCTGTATATGGGCAATATTAGCCAATTCCAAAGTACAGATGGTTTGAGGCATATTTTCGTTTATAGAGGAGAACATATAGAGGTTTAACGTCATTCAATGGTGTGCATGTGCAGGACTTACAATCGAGATATTTTGAGCATGGCCCATATACTGTAAATCAGGCATTTGCTCCAGCATGCATTTTCAAGTGAGCAGATACACTGATGGTAGCTGATTGGCTGTAACAGTAGCCAAATCATAGCTGAATTTGGAGCAAACATAGGCGGCTCGAAGCAGATGTCTTGAATCCCAAACCAGAGTTTTATAAGAAACTAACCACAAATCATCTTCTCCCCAAAGAGAGAGTTAATTAAATAATAGTTTATGCATTGATAATATTAACATAGAACGGCCTTGTGCATTTATTGATTACATTTGTATCATTATTACCCCCCCCCCGCCCCAGTACATTCTAACACCACAGTTTGTAAGAAAAAGAAACACAGAAAAAACGAATACATTTTTACCCCCCTTCCCCTTCCCCACCCTATATGAGAGGTTTTAAGGGATTGTTCCATCCTGAAGAGTTAAAATATAATATTGTTCTTTATCAAAACAGTGAAATAATAAACTGAAATATTGACCTTTTTTTTTTTCAATTCAAGTGAGAATGCATAGCAGAAGGATTCATCCAAACACCAGGTGGCGCCAGAGGGCTTTCTTGCTGTTCAGCAGATGATGTACTCATTACACGTGACTCTCGTAGAACACCTGGCATGGAGGAATCTTGTTTGCCGCCTCTTCCTCCACCAGCACCGTGACCTCTGCCTCCACCGTGACCTCTGCCTCCACCTTGACCTCTGGCTCCTCCGCCTGTGGAGGATTCAGGGGCACCACCTCCTCCTCCACCGGCTCCTCCTCCTCTTCCTCCTCCGCCATGTGAAGGGACGCCAGCGCCGGAGGGCAGGAGGAGGAGGAGGAGGGAAGGGGCGTGGCCTCCGGCGGCGGGGGCGGGGCCTCTATGGCGCAGTACCCTCCCAGGGCCAGCGGGGGGTGGATGGACACCTGGATGGCGATGTGCTGCGGCTGGTCGTGCAGCGACGAGTTGTCCGAGTCGCCGGCGGGTGAGCCGCTGCGCTCACGCTCCCGCAGGACGGTGAACACGTCGCCGGGGCCGATGGAGGGCAGCCGGCCGCCGGGGCCCCGCTGCCCGCCGCCCTCCAGCGGCTGCCGCAGGAAGGTGTGCCTCATCTCCTCCACGCCCACCACCTCCAGGATCTCCTCCACGAAGGTGCGGCAGTTCATGATGAGCGGCGGCAGCGGGATGCTGCGCGCCAGCTCCTCGATGTAGCGCGCCAGCTCCATGGTCTTGAACTGCGTCACCTTGGCCAGCTCCAGCGTCTTGGCCGACGTGATGATGGGGATGCGCTTGGCGATCTCGAAGGCCTTCTGCAGCTTCTCGGCGCCCTCGGTGCGGAAGAACTCGTTGATGGCGTTCTCCGTCTTCTTCAGGTGGCTGCTCATCATGCAGAGGCGTGTCACGTTCAGCGCCATGATGATGGTGAACGTCGCCAGGCACACCACCACGTAGTACACGCCCATGTCGCCGTTGGTGAACACCACGCGCAGCGTCACCGTGCAGCGCGCCGAGCCGTGCGCGTTGGACGCCGCGCACGTGTACTTGCCGCGGTCGGCGAACTCGATGGCGGTGATGTTGAGCGCGCCGCTGTCCAGCAGCCACCATTTCCCGCCTGGACAAACACACAGAGGTGGATTGTTAGCTTAGCGTAATGCGGGAGCGTTGTTCGCTATAGCTCATCATCTAAAATAAAAAGTCATTTTTTAATTTTCCTTTTGCCACTGAAGCGCTTCTAGGGATGGGGGTGTGTGGGATGCTAATTAGCATCTGCTATAAACACTGTGATACTTTGATCAGATGTTTCAGTCTGTCCCTATCAAATAAGGACGGAAGGAAGGAAGGACGGAAGGATGGAAGGAAGGAAAATAAATGGTCTGTTTTTATTATTTTCTGACCCAGAGGATCGAGGGTTCGATCCTAGAGCAAGATGCCTAACCACTATCTACTTAATTGTAACTCACTGTAGGTCACTATAAAAGCACATTCTACAAACGACCTCATTTTTACTGTAGTCCCAGTCAACAAACCGAGCCTACCTGTTAGAGCAAGATGCCTAATATACATAATATATAACCACTACCTCCTTAATGCCTCTTGCAACTGTACTCGTTTAAAAGTCATTATGGCTAAAAGTGCCTGCGAAATGACCTGCTCATCAAACGTTCCTCCTTGTTCAGTGGCTTGTGAAGCCCCTAGAGACATCACGAGCCTCAGGGGGCTAAATATTCCTCACTACGCATGGCCAGCCATTTTCCCGCAAGTCATAAAAACACTGTCTGAAGAAAAACCTAGCATTTAGACGATTCCTGGTGAGAGCAACAGTAAAGCTCTGCTGCAGTGTGCTATGTATGGATGCAGCCGATTACAGCCCTCCGAACTGTGTTCTGCGTTTCGGACAACTCGTGCAAATACATTTGTCCTCTGGCGTGCAGCCGTGGAAGGCACGCAGCGCGAGGAGCTGCAGGAGGCACGGTGCAGTGCCAAGACACGCAGAGGAGTGCGGTGACCCGCTGGTGCTGACGCTGTTCTCCATGGCGACCCCTACACTTGTGCCAAGTTACATGTTTTCAAAGTGTTCGTGCCAAGGGCCGACGGGAAGATGTGCTGCATGCCTCACAATGTAATAGCATGTGTGCTACTGTGTGCATGTGCGTGTAAACGCAATACATCTACACCTTAACGGGAACGCTTGTGTGTAAATCCGTGACCGCTAGTCTCAGATTCAGGCCGCCGTCTCTATTGGCGGGCTAATATCAACATAACACGTACGCGGAAGCAGGCACCCTTGTAAGACAGTGGAGCAGAGTTTCTTCAGCTGAAACTGAAGGACAGACAGTGCTCCGTGTAACTCCTGCCCCCGGCTTCAAAATGTGAACAGCTGCTGTGCCACTGACCCATCTGGAGGAGGATAGGGATAGGATGGGATATGATAGGATAGGGAAGGGGAGGGTAGGGAGAGGCAGGTGGGCGATCTGTAAACAGGCCACAAGGTGGTTTGTTGGAGGGGGTAGGGGGGCAATGACCAGAGCTGAAATGGCCGTGGTGTCCACCTCCTGGTAAACATTTGATTTACCACCACCATGGCAATCCAGTTTCCAACTCCAATAACGTCAGGGTACGTCAGGTGCTGAGGGCCCTATTAAGTCCTGCCTCTTTTAGAGGCCTGTGAGTCTGTGAAGAATGTCCAGCCTGGGAAACAGATGTGTTCCTCTGCAACACTGCGCAGGGATACTTTGTGCTGTACTGTAAACAAACTGATCAACGCATCTAACAACTCACCGACATTCAATGTAAAATAACAACCCAACGTTTGGATTCAACAAAAACTGAGAATTTCGCAGAAAGGTGACACGCTTGCGTGCCTGTAAACAAACTGATCAACGACAACACACATAACCATTCCCTGACATTCCGCGACTCAGTAGAAACAGTATTAACAGGAACCCGCTCGGCTTCCTTTTCGTGGCAGTGCCAGAGATATTCTACGGCCCGCATGTAGCGTGGTACAGGGAGTTGGAGCTACCTGTCACAGCGACAGGCGAAGAACAGACATACGGACACACACACACACACACACACACACACACACACACACACGCACACACAGACAGATGGTGCGTCACAAGCGCGTCAAGCTAAGTCCGTGGGCGGGCCTAACAACGGCTGGAAGACTATCTCGGAAACAGAAAAGTGAGTGTTTCTGCTGCCCAACCCCCCCCCCACACAAAACACACACACACACACATCCTGAAAGAGATGAATGGGCAGGAGGACACGTAGGCCCGGTAGGGATCCCCCGCCCCCCCCCGCCCAGCCTTCTCATGTCAAACAAAAGAGATGTCTAATTATATCGCCCCCTCCAACAAAGTGACTGACGTGCAATGCGATTGCTGTGTCGCCCATGTTACTATATCTGTAAGCAGATCAGGGAAGCGGAAGCCCCCTGGTGGTGAGATATAAAGGGAAACGCTTATAAGTGCGTAAGAAGCAGAAGATGTGGCGCTTGTGTACAGGCTCGGACAGGCAGGTGTGGCTGCACAGCACACAGTGCAGCCAACAACTAAAGGATCCGGTGTTTGTTGTTGTTGTTGTTGTGAATGGGGCCTGTTCCAAGAACAAACAGGCCTACCTACAGTACGTAACCTACGGCCCCCCCAGCCAATGGTGTTCCGTTTGTCTGACCCAAGGGTCTTACGGCACAGAGGCTGGTATTTTCAGGCATAATAACTACGTCGCATTGTCTTCAATGCAGGCTCCAACAAGTCGGCGCTAACCTGCTCCCAACGCTGAGCCCGCACGCCAAGTTCGTTCCCCTGAGGGTTGAGTGAGTCACCACCACCACCAATGAATGGAAGTTAGTTGTAGTATTAGACAGCAAGTGAGGCCAATGCCAACAGAGGCATGGGAGTGTAGTGACCTGGGTGATACACTCCCAGGCATAAGGTTCTGGGTTCAATCTCTTGTATGGGACTACATGCAGAAGTCCTTCACTGAGAAGCCTAAATCCCCATCTGCTCCAGAATACTTCTAGTCGTTACTCATTGTAAGGAACCTTGGATAAGAATGTCTGCTTAATGCAAAAATCTGTAACTGTGCTAAAACATCTAGATGCATTTATTATAATATTAGGAATTATGCCTGTTGGGGGACTCTTGATACAATAAAAATTATTACATTTATCAAGCTTTTGCTAAATTTTGATTGTGAGTTGTTTATTATTCATATATGCTCTATTACAACAGCATTCTCTTACTCTTATTGATCACCAATAGCTTCCAACCAATCTACCATAATCTAACCGTATGATACTGTAAAGTGCATCACACTAGCCACATAACAAGCCATGGCCTGGGAGATTCAGTGTTGTGGAAAAATGCTCACGAGGACTTGTTATCGCATGTCCTAATAATTCACTGTGATATGATGTCAGGGCGAATTATACTTTGTTTACAACGTGGCACCCCACAATGTTGTATCTCCCGACAGTGACATTGTTTGCTAATGATAATCACAGTCAACAGACGCCTGTTGGAACTCTGGATGTTAACGCCCTTCTGCCATCAGAAGTGACATTTGCCCTTCAACCGTGAACGACCGGATAAAACACACCAGCACAAGAACTTACACTACACAATAATGTACATTATTCAACTGCGTTGGTGTTTACAAAGCAAACAGCATTCAATTGTTTTTAGTCATGAGTAAATGCACAATTAGTAAATAAACACATATACTTGGTCATATCATACATTATACATATATATATATATATATATATATATATATATATATATATAGTATAGTATATATATATAGTATGTCTTACATTGCTAATATATTGTGTATATACTGTGTATATATTTAGTTTTTTTGTTGTAGTTTGTTTTACATTGCTAATATACTGTATACATACACACAACATATATACAGTATATTAGCAGTATTGGTTCCTAAGTGTGAACATGGGAATGGTCTACTCACCAAACCTCTTGCGGGTCCACCAGTGTGGTTCTTTGAACGTGGTGAACCTGACATCCGGATGCAGTCTCAGCCTGTCGTACAGGTCCGTCGTGCCACACTTTGGCTGACCGATAATGTAGAAATAAGGCAGGCAGCGCATACGGTAGAATTTGCCGTCACGCTGAAACAAGTGTTCTCGAAAAACGCCCCTCAGCTGCTCGAACACAGTCCGGAAACGCTTCGAGTAGCGTGCGTACAAGTTTGTGACGTAAGGGTCCGAGGTGATATTCCCAGTGTACTCCTCGTACCAGCAGGGGTTCTTGATGCCAGGCAGGAATTTGTGGGGGATAACGGAAAACATCTGCAAAGTTCAACAAAACCGTTAAAGTCACGGAAGCTGCTGAGTCAATTGTTAATTTACTTTCTTCTAAATTAAAATCTAACTATCTATAAAAAGTACACAGGAATTCTCAACATATCAATGAAAGCCCCCCAAAACTTTGTTTTTGCTGTGTCTGCTATGGGAATTGATGAAAATAATGAAAAATAGATAACAAGAAAGAAAATGGTGGAAAATGTTTAATTGTATACTCATGTATGTGTTAGGGGCCATTTTGTCTCCATCATATCACTGAGGCTTCTGAGGCAGCTCTGGGTGGAATACAGCCTTATGAAGCCTTCCAGTATATTATGCATGCCAAATTCTCACTCGTTGCTTATGGGACTAGGCTAGTTTAGGGACAATTACAGCCAGATCTATGTGGAGATGTGCTATTGATCATCCCACAGACATTCACTTATTCATTTGCCCGCTCAATAAGAAATTACTTGTATTGCAAATAGCCCTGGCACCACCCATAATCATTGGGATTTACAATTAATTGAACTAGTATTGAGGTGAAACAGGGATTGGACGCAAGCCATGGGACCAATCTGTGGGATGACTGTGGAATGAGTTTGGGCTTTAAATCGTTTCTGGAAACCAGAAACGGCCAGACAAATAGGCACAGGTGCAATAATCTGGCAGTACATGAGGCATTACACAGGGGTTTCAACCCTGGTCATATCTTCTAATATTAAATTAGAGAGCGAGAAATTAGCCACCTTGAAACTGACCCATAGGGAAGATTATTGAACCAGTCACACTTCAAAATGTAAATTGATGTTAAAGAGCAGGTCAATATCAACCTGCATCACATTTGATAATAATTGCATTCTATTCTAACAGAGCCAGGTGTCAAATTACAGTGTGTCGGGATAATCTGTGTAATTTAAATGTTAAATGGACTGCATTTATATAGCGCTTTTCTAGCCTGCCGGCCACTCAAAATGCTCTCCACACACACATTCGTACAGCGATGGTGTTGTCAGCCATGCAAGGCGCCATTACAACTGGGGACAGTTAGGGTTAGGTGTCTTGCTCATGGACACCTCGACACTTCGAGTTCATTTCTGGTGTGACGATAGCGCAGTGCTTTATTGCCTAATTTCAAATGTTATATTTATTTTAAGCAGTAATCATAGCCTACACATTTTACAGATTTACAAGACCTGTAAAGTCGATATGTTCGGTTTTCCAACAAATTCCTCATTGTAAGTTTAACGTCCGACTTGGTCATTGAATTACGTAGATGGTAGTTGTGCAGGCCAATCAAAACACCTCTCCTGTCAAGTAGGTGGTTCTTGCGAGACTACTCACATGTGGCTCACTGCTGACGAGCACCTTCTGGTCAGGGAGCTGCCGACGGGCGCCAAAGTCCACCCTGGAGGCGATGGTCTTCACCAGCAGCTTGACGTGGGTGCAGTCCCTGGAGGCGGTCAGGTTGAAGGGGAAGGATCCTGGCGGCAGGGGGTTGGCCGGGGCGTCGGTGAAGTGGAAGGGGGACGGCGTGAGCAGCAACCCCTTCCTGTCGCCCGTCAGGATGTAGGAGGCCGTGATGAGGAAGGTGACGGCCAGGCCGAACAGGAAGCTGCACAGCCTGGCCTTGCGGAAGCAGCCCGCGGCGGTGACCCCTCCCCCGCCGCGTCCACAGCGCCTGGGGGGCTCTCGCTTCACCTCCAGGATGGCGAACACATTCACCGGCACCTCGTCCACCTGCAGGAGGAGCGTCCGCTTCCGGTGGTCGTCCAGCAGGGTGTACTTGTAGCCCGTCTGCGTCATGGCGACGCCCTCCCGTTCCCCCCCCCACCACCCCTGCTCAGACCCTGGCAGGGCGTGAGGTTGGCGGGGTGCCGGAGTGGCAGGAGCGGCTGGGTTGTGGGAGCGTCCCTGGGCGTCCCTTGTCCATGCTCCGGGTCCTACCCGCGGCCCGCCTCATCCGACCACATCTACCTGATAAGAGGGAGAAGGTAACGTGTGTTAATTAACACGGGTTCCCACTCCAAGTAAAAATGGCAAGTTCCCATGACATTTCCATTTTTGGAAGAAAATCTGTTTGGTATTAAAACCAACTGGAGGACCCGCGACGGGGAGGTGAGCGCGACAAACACATACACGCGAATGCAGGGACAGCAACAGGCCACGCGGCTCAGCATTTAACGAAACAAGCGCGCGTACAGTCGCGTCACATAAAGAAGCACACAAACGGCTGGGCTAACATAAGCAATAACCCACAAACACTGCAGGGAGTCCCCAGCCTAAATGCCCTCACACCCACGCGGCTGAAGGCAGTCGGCTGATTGCACGTGGGAGTGTGGGGGCGCTGGGAACACGGGTAGTCCACACCACCGGCAGAACCGCACACTGGCAAAGGGATGCGATCCCTGGATGTGGACGTTACACCTCTGAGGAACCCGGGCCCCCTGTTGAAGACCTCTGGTCTAAGTACTCATGTAGGCATTCAGACCACTAGGTTCAAGATTTGTTGAGACATTTTAAAATGTAATACCACGACCACTAACATTTAGAACTAAAATTAATTCATGCTGCAGATATATTCCACGACTTGACCCAAACAATGATCAAATTCCCTGACTTAACTTTCCATGCCTGCAATAGACTTTTTACAATGCCATTATATTCCATAAACTCCATGACCGGTGGGAACCCTGTGATAAGAATGGGGATTGGAGGGGAAGGGTGCGTATTTCCAGAGGCTTTAAAAGGCGAGGATAGCGATTGTAAGATAGACTCCTTGTCAAATTTAGTGACTATCTCCTTGCGGTTTGCTAAAGTAGCTGACCGTTCTGTGTGCATGCTGCAAATAGCTACTGTAGTAGCTATAATAAAGAAACGGAAACAAGCATTACAACGGGAACTACTTCATGACTGAAATGTCAACATTGTTGAATATCCTACTGAGTAACTACGGGAAGTTAAAGAATACAATACAATACAGTACAATTCCACCTTCCTTATTTGATCAAGGCCATTCCTGGTATATTCTGTTATATTAATCTAAAGTCGAATGATGCTTTTTCAGTAACAGTAACAGTGATGAACTAATTCTACAGTCAGAGCAACTTCCTCTATACCGCTCTTGACTCTTCAAATCCCTGCTCACAGCACCACAGCGCTGGATATCAGATCATCAAACCGCACAATGTGTACCTCAGTCCCAATAAGGAGAGAGGTGATAACGGTCCAACCCGCATGTCCGGGCCAGAGACAGAAATGTTAGACGATGCATGGCCTGGACAACTGGAAGAGAGATTATAACGGCGAGCCTTGCTGTGAAGTCACAGGCGCACAGATATACAAGGGCAGGGCAATATATGAAGGTGAGACAGTAATCCTTGGGGCTTTGTTGCTGTACCTGTACTGAAGCAACATCTGCCAGAGCAAGAGGCTATGGCTTTATACTATAGCGTAAAGGTTTGCAATAAGTTATTTAATAGCAGCAAACAACTGCTGCATTCTCTATGTAAAGATAGAGTAGTTAAACGTTCTGAGCAGAGAATGCTTTGTTTTCATAGACGTTCCGACCGCATGTGGGTGCGGGTGGTTGGTGAAGAATTCGATTTTGTCTGAGTTGCTTTTTCCTCGTGCGACAGGACACTTAATGGCAGACAGGATTGTATATAGATCCTTTAATGAGAATGAGAGTTCAGCAATCGATGCATACAACAAATATGCACGTACACAGACACATCCATACGTCCACACACAATGCACAAGCTACGCTTACAGTACCATATATATATTGTACATGCATTAACTCACAAAATGCGCACACACACACACACACACACACACACACACACACACACACACACACACAACAGTTGCACACGCCACACATACATCACATTCAGTATGTGAAATATCACGCCAGGGGGCTGTCATATATTCTACCTGCTCCTCCTCACATGCCGTGTGAGTGTGAGATAAGGCCGTCGTAGGGAAGTGACTCATTGCTCACCCTGCCCCACAGCAATCCCCTCCATCCAGACACCTGTCTCCCTCCCAAAGCAACATGATTTACCTCCAGCTGGCAGGCTCTATAACGGCCCCACAGCAACAACTCCTGGCCGCTCTCCATTGTGACGGCCATGGAGAGGTAATGAGACCTCCTCCACCAGACCCAGCCTCACCACCTTCCTAAGGTTTAACCGCCTGATATTTCAAACGACACCTTTGGCCAACGATAAAAATAAATAAATAAATAAAAACAATGAAACAATTTTAAGGAGAAAGTTTGCCGCGAGAACACGTCGTGCTGAACTACAGCCTCACAAGAATTGTGTTTTCGCTTACACACTCTAAATAAAAGTTTTGTTCTCGAAGAAATTGCGAGATTCATTTCGAAAGATGTTCACAGTACCATAATTAACAACAGCAATGAATGTCAAATAATTAATATGTTTCTTTAACCACAGTGCCGTGAATCGCTGTACTTTATGTCAAAGAATAAAGCAGAGCGTTAGCGTAAAGTTCGTAGTGGTTCTCGGCATTTATTAAGCTACTCAAATCTGTTCCAGCCCCTTCAGAACTCCTATGTGATACCGTACACGCATGCTTTCTGACTTTCAAACCGAAAAAACTGCATTTTTTTTTATTTTTTATGCTGGTTTAAACTGATTAAAGATTAATTTCAGGCACAAACAGAGATGCGTAACCTTGAGTGTGAACACAGGCTAGTTTACCGGTTGTTATTTAGCACAGCAAGTTAAAGGAAATTGGATATGCAAGGAAACACAAGCAATCTAGCCTCTATTCCACAGGTGCTGCATACTGCTGTGTAATCAATGCCCCCAAAGACGGCTGACAAAGAGAGCGCGAGATAGCAAAAGATAGCGAGAGAAATATCGAAAGGGAGCGAGACAGCAATGGAGAGAGAGAGAGAGAGAGAGAGAGAGAGAGAGAGAGAGAGAGAGAGGGAGAGAGAGACAGGTGCCGGGTCTGACAGTCACGTACCTAAAACCAGTGGGTGGGTAGTGGAAGGCAGGCACGAGGCTGCCAGCTTGACAGGTTTACTCAATATGTTTCTCCTGTCAATCAATCAAAAACATGATGAAATAGACTAACTATATTCTGCTGGAGGACATAATGCTGCAATGGAGGGGTCGCAAGGTCATGCTGGCTTTGCTTTCCCACAGAGAGAGAGAGAGAGAGAGAGAGAGAGAGAGAGAGAGAGAGAGTGGAATAACTCCCGGTGCACCGTCTACATGAATTAGCATCTCATATCGCTAACTATGAGTGGGGGAAAATATGTCTCTCCCAGGGGGAATGTGACCAATTAGAAGTGAAAGTCAAAATGCTCCAAATCACCTGGCTAGCATCATCAAAAACATCTACAGCGCAGACAGCTCAAATGCATAATGAGATACAATAAGAGTAAAAATAACCTCACCATCACCGGTGATGGAATGCATGCTACTGTAGGCTCCCATGCGTCCGTGGTGCAAACGCATTGCAACAGGCTGAATAAGTCATTAGGGGAGCTTCTCCATGTAAGGAAGCAGGACTCCGAGTGTTCACTTCTGGCCTTCCACTAGTCCCCCTCAAGAACAGACAGCCCAGCTAATATTTCTCATGCTCTCCAACATTCTGGCTTTTTTCCCCTCTGTAGTTATTTTGCTCTCATCTGTCAATGTGAATTGTTATTGGTCTCTTTGTTTACTTTACGAAGGTATCAATCAGATAATCAATAATGCACTTAAGCCATTATTTAAGGGTAATAAATCAGGGGTTTTTTTTCAGACACAAACTGAGGAGTGCAACTTTAACAAACACAGAAGCACACAAAATAAATGGGTTGTTTTTTTTGTATCAAAGAAAAGCTAGCACCATCTCACAAAGGCTAAACATTTTACAGCTAACACAATATACAGTATTGCATCACCGCAATTCCTTGGAACATTTGTGTAATCTTTATAGATGTTCTTTGTTATTGTCAACTCCTACCAGTGATTTATTTCCAAAGGAGTATCCTGATAAAACAAAATACAAAGTAGAGCCATATTTCCCCCATTTCTCCCCCAACAGGGCTGGAAACTATATATATATATATATATATATATCTTGAAAACACTCTGAAGGAGAATTAGTCTCAGTGTGCGTCTGACATCAAAACAGAAAGACTTTCTCTTACATCAGCCAATATAAAGTATTTTATTTTTCAGTACTGTTTACAGTGTTGTTTACAGTGTGTAACATCGTAAACTCAAATGCCCAAGCTTATCTGTTGTAACACAAAGGCAGATTATTGGCTGTGTCAGAGACGGGTACCCTTAGAATTGTATAATGTTTGCCTAAGCTCTATTACTGCAAACAGTGGATGGAAAATTGTGAAACCCTCAAAGACACTTTGATGGTTGAGCCATGATTAGACACAACAGTATATAGATGAATAAATCAAAGAAGTTTAATGGAAAAGTTGTGTGTTTTAAATGCTCAGCTTTTATTTATTCACACAATAATGAGACTGCACCCACGCTGTTATAAAGATAATTTATCAAAGTCTCTGTTCAAATGGTATTTCACTGACTCTTAAATGAAATATGACAACATTGTGAAATAAGGGTTAGCATTTAGTTTGAATATTCCTAACAAGTCCTTTTTCTGAATGGATAAGGGTGAAAACCGGAATATCAGACCTATACTGTACAATATATAACATGCACATTATAGCCAGCGTCTGTACAATTCCGTGCACCGCAGAAACAACAATAAACCGCTGCTATAAGTTTGCTTGCTGGAGGAAAGTGTCTGTTCACTTTCCATCTCAATTTGAGGTGCAGAAGAAAGTGGACCGTGTCGTATGCTGCATGGACTTAACAGACCTTGAAAATAGAATAGCTCGCTCTGTCTGCAGAGGCCTGGATAAGCCCAGAAGGACCGTCGACCTACTCTCCCGCTGCAGACTGCTAAAAGTCATCCGCTCATCATATAGAAATAATGTGCAGTTGTTTTCAAATACGCCCATCAGCTCCACATTAGTGGGACTTTTGCTACTATAAGGACTGGAAATAATATACAGTATACCCTCCACAACAGGCAAAAAAATACACAACAAAAAAATAAACAATAGCTAATCACTCAGACATTATGCAGAATATCTGCACTACATGCAGACTCAGACAGTTTCCATTCATTACATGCTGATAAGTGCACGTTAATGTCCATCGCTGGGCTCACATTTCTGTTTTGCACTGCAGTTTGCAGTCTCTGCTCATCCTCATCCTTGCTGTTTCCTGAACTATTGACATTTCCACCGAAGGGAAAGGGATTTTGGTCCAACACCACCAAAAACCCAGGAAGCGTTGCTCATCGGGTTGCGGGGCGAGGAGCGTGACAGAGCACAAAGCTTCATCACTATGTCAGCCAAAGAAAATGTATTTTTTCCACTAGGCCACTCACAGTAATTAAAGTTCAGCATGAGGCCATGCCCTAGTGCATGTGACTATCGAGGAACATTCTGATTGGCTGAGCTACTGTATAGGTTACTCACAAACACACGAGGATATCACCAGCATGAGGAACATTTTAAATTACCAAGCGCATAATGGACCAAGAGCTTTCTCCACACACTGTGTTTAGCCATCTAATTAAAATACACACAATCTAATTGAATAACCATCAATGGTGGAACTGAACATATCCTGAAGGGATAGCCACAGGACTCCACTGAGGCACGAAATTAATCCTTATATATGATAGCATGAAACGCTTCTGGAAATGGGATTGCAGTGATCTGGACCACTACTGTAGTATACTATACCACAATACCACTGCCGCTAACCAGTGGAAGCAGGGATGCGCTCTTCGAACATGCCGCGTCCTGTTCAGCCCCTGGAGGCTCTGTCAAGACACAGTGGCCAAATCCAATAATGTAAATCATATCCGCGTAACACAAGCAAGACAGAGACGATCAATGTTCACTGAGGCCCAGGGTGAAGTAGTTCCTTCATTAACCGGGGAGAGGTCATCACTCATGATTCTCAGATCAGGGAACACGATCTAATCTCAGAGAATTCAGCCACAAAACCACAAAGCAGTGACCCCCCCTGCCCCCCCCATCCCCCATCCAAAAGAACTTGGCCAGGCTCCGCCCGACTACTGCTCTCAGATCGATGACCTCACTGAGATTACAGTCTGGAAACCCCGTTGGCATTAGCGTACGAACAGCCACCCTGGATGGAGGACCAACCAGCGACCAGTGAGTGTGATGACATTAAGGTCAAGCGTGTGCTTTCATATGGTGGTAGAGCTAGATGAAGCGACAACTAGTTAAACGCTGCTCCAATAGATATTACCTCTACGCCCAGTAGGGGGCAATGTCCCAATGTCCAGACCCTATTCACCGCGTGAGTAGAACCTGCCATTGCTTATAACCTCCTCCAGGCTTGCTCAAAAAGACGAGGCCTATAGTTTTTACACTTTCCCATCCCCTCTCATATATTATTCATTATTTATTTAATTATTATAATTTGCTTGTAAGTCTCCCTAAAGGTGAAGGTGCTTTTATTGTCACATACACGTACATGCAGCGAAATTCATTCTCTGCATTTAACCCATCCCTCAAAGGAGCAGTGGGCAGCCGATGTACAGCGCCCGGGAACCAATTCCTGGTTGGAGCCAGTATCACTGGCTCTATGTGGCAGTGGGTCTTAGGTGTAAAGTGCTTATGATGGTGTCATTGCAAATTGCAGAAAAACGGCGTCAACAAACACTAATGTATTGAATGTGTGGGAAACCCTGGACACCACACGCACGGTGGCATAATAGCAGGAACATAACAGGACATGTGGACTGAAGATATCCAAGTAATTAGCTGCTTATATGCTGTAAGGGCCCCATGTAGTATGCCATCATTCTAACAGACTTATTTCAAAGGTACACTAATGGATTCTTCTCTTGAATTCCCCAGTGTTAGAAAAACTTACTTTTGTAACAACAACGTGCTCCTGCCTCCGACAACTGCGTCCTTAGTGGCTCGCAGTGCTCATTACCCCTACTGTATATAGCAGCCAACCACATTTAGTG
Organism: Amblyopsis hoosieri; assembly: GCA_027564755.1. Classification (NCBI taxonomy): domain Eukaryota; kingdom Metazoa; phylum Chordata; class Actinopteri; order Percopsiformes; family Amblyopsidae; genus Amblyopsis; species Amblyopsis hoosieri. The sequence goes on along the minus strand of JAODUE010042035.1, from coordinate 13,367 downwards.
GTTATGTTTCAGACGTGAACATTGAGCTAGCACTGAAAATTAGCATTGAGGCGTACGTGTGCCATTACATTTGATGCCAGAAATATTCCACTGTGAGGGGAAGGAAACCATGCAAATGGAAGACAGATGTTCTAATCTTATAATATAGGCCTAGAAACTTCTTTATCATGCTCAGTGTACTATTTATAAACTATGCCTTGATCATGGTGAGTGTGATTTACTGTGCATGACCGCAACCAAGGCACCATGCTAGTATAGCATGGCTTATGCTTATAGCATGAGCCTAGCATTGGTTGGTTGTACAGCCACATGCAAAAACAACTAAAATTATGTGTGCACATCAGAAACAAACAATTGAGTCTTGAGTGAATGAGGCGCGGCGTATGCAAAAAAAAAAAAAAAAAAAAGAGATGCTGAGAGTTTGAGGGGCGTATGCAAAACAGAGCTGTCTGCATAACAGCACCCCAATGAATAATGTATGAGAATTGCTGTGACTGTAAACGTATTATCTAAGTGTAGTAGGCTACCTACAGTAGCCTATTTTCACCTGATGGATACAGACGACATCCTCATGCATATTACACATATTTGCTTGTTGATTGCAAATTGGCTTTTAAAACAATCTAATTCTTCCAACAGCTGTGTCTCAGAATCCTCCAGTTAACTGCAAGTTATTTATTCATCATGTCTAATCCCGTGCCTGTCCCTGATCAGGTTTTACATTTAAAATTCACAATATTTTTTAAATTAACTACCAGATGTGTTCTAAGCTTTAGAGACCAACAGGGAAATAGCAAAAAATAAATTAAATAAAAAGAAAGTACATTTTGTTTTGAAATGAAGTCTAAATAATAATGCATGCATGTAGTACCACACTCAAATAAATATGAACACAGTGACATCCCAATTCAAGGTTGCATAGATGTGTGGGAGTGTTGGGTCTTACTGGGATTTGTGGAGTGTGTGCCAATCAGTTTCTCACCCCCTCAGTACCAGGATTTAATGCCAACAATGTGGGCAGCAACTGACAAAATGACCTGCGATGTGACAGGCATGCGTTTGTCTGAACAGATCTGTACTCCTAAAAAGACAAGTCACGCTACAAGCAGCTTGTTAAACCCATGGGTCTCAGTATATGGTTAATATATCCATAGTCCAATAATCTTTTATCATGTTCTAATTTAATTATCTTAGTTGAAACATACAACTGGCAATGATAGTATGTGTTTGCTGATATTATATATTTCAGAGATTTTAATAATTTCTTTTGAGTTCCAGAAAGGATTTGAAATGATAACCGTTCAGTAGTATATTATATTATGAACCATACACAGACATAAAGACCTATGCAGCTTCACTTATTACAGATCCGTTATAGGTGTGTTACTCACAACTCCCCTAACACTTGTTTCTACAAGTTTCAAGTTACAAGCAGACTCATTTGGACCAAAGTTCAATCTAATGTTAATCTTCCAGACAGACAGGCCTGGGGTAAAGTAGCTACTGTAGCAATTAATCCAGTGTGAATGTTTACTGTTCTCAAGGGAACGTTTCTGAACAGAGTGGGACCCGTTTTACATGGCTTCAGTCCAAACACACACAAAAAAATATGTGTGGCTAAAAACAGGGACAGAGAGATGAAAATAAAGTAACACTTGCTTTGGTAGAGTTGTTTGTTTTGTGTAGAAGCTGTTGTAAAAACAAAGGGTTTTTTATTGAAAAAAACTTCACTGACACCTACTGTAAAACAAAATCCAATTTGTGGAATGACAATTCCTGTGTTCTATTTTCTTTTGCTTTTGCCGCTCCTTAAATTCTGACACAACTCTCTACTTAACAAACCCAATGCATTTCGAGTGGCTTAACCACTTGAGCCCTAAAATAAAAGTTGTCTTTGCGACATCTGCACTTTTTGGTGTAAACAAACGGGACAGCCAAGAAAGAAGCAAAAGAATGTTGCCCTCAAATAACAACTGGCTGCAGCATGTTCATGAGAACACATTAACCTGTTAATGCCATTCAATGTACAAACCGTGTGCAAACTTATTTGCTGTGCTTCAACGTATAACACCTACACACATTCAAGAATGCAAGTATTCAGCTATTATGGGACCTAGTATTATATACTATTACACAGACACACTCTTACTGACTTTGTAAATTACTAAAGCTTGAGGGGAATTGACTACCTTCCTAACCCGAAAATAAATACAAAAAACACGGTCTCTCTAAATTCTACTTCCAGATACGGTAGCTCATCAGATGCCCCTATAAATTCAGCAAAGAGACAAGTACACTATATACACAGAGCTTTGCCAGTCAGTGAATTTCCAGAGAGTAGTCAGCCAAAGTCCCAGTTATTGAAAATTGTGATATTTCTTCTGTTTATTTCCTCCGATGGATTGTGAGGCTTTCAAATCAAGTCCCAGTTACATATTAAACCCTTTGCAGTCTGCATGGGATTCGAGAGAATCAATAACCTCTTGTATATTAGATTTAAACCTCTGCTCCAAAGAATGTCTCTCTTGCCCCACTACAGCCAATAGCATGAAATGAACAAGTGGCTGGGCTGTGACTGAGCCGTGGAAATAACAGAACAGAATACGCCAATGGAAGTTCGATATTTTCAACGGTCACATGGTTCATGGAGAGGCAAAATAGCTCCAGGACGTGCTTGGTGGGCAATTTGAATATATATATATATATATATATATACAGATATATAACTTATATTTTTTGGTAATTAGTAGTCAATAAATGCACAGATTTACATTTAAAATAGAATTTATAGGGTACTTTGGGTATTTAGACTAACTTCCGGGAAATATTTTGAGGCTCCGTTGCTGTGAAAAAAACGGTCCATTGGAGTGAACGGAGATAACGCAACTCTCTCTCTCTACATGACTCTGGGCTGTCACTGTAAGGACAATGTGTGAATTGACTACCAAGGTACCTCACAGACTGTCAGGAATGCGAGGTACCTCTTCCCTTAGGTTCCACTTGAAGGTGGAACCTATAAGGCATCTCAAACGACAACAAGAAGTTGGACAATAAGAACAACTTGGCTTGCAGATATTCATCTTTGAAGAAGCCCAGACCAGAGTGGTAGGGTACTGTAATACCAAGTACTGTATATGGAGATTATTATAGCAAAGGGACTGTATTTAATACAGAGGATTCATTTACAATGGTAAATATTTCTTTAGTTTCTCATTTCAGGTTGCCAATATGTTCCACCTTTCTCGTGGATGGATCACTTACACTGTAATTTAAGTGTGTAGTTGAACGTAAATCACAGTTAAACATCTATTCTATGCAGTATCCTGTGGAAGTAGTAGCTAAGGCACTTTAATCACAACTGTATCTGCTTGGCCAACTTGACAAATGGAAGTACTACAACAACACATCAATCATTCCCAGTGTAAAAATCCACAGTGGAGACTATTGGCCTTTCTGCCAAGCTTAGAACTGGCAATGGTTGGCTGCACAAGATTCAGTATTCCATATCCAAATTAGCTTGGCAGCCTGACTCCTACCCAGTGATAGGTGCAGTAATGAAAATTACATTTGTGCAAATTTCTTTGCACTCACAGTGACCTGGGGTGGTTTGGAGTGTTGCTCCACACTGCCAAAGAGCTAGAACACCCTTACGGGAAGGTCTGACTGACACTTCAACTGGACATTTCAAGCCTGTCTGGTTAATGGAACTCTGTGTTAAACTTAGACCCTATTGTAAGGTTGGTTGATGAGGCGTCGTACACCTGTCATTTGTTTTTGTGTTTATTTTCTGAGCTATTTAAAGGTATAGTAAGCAATTTTAAGCTAATTATTGTCAAATTCACCAAATATCTCCTCGCGGTCCGATATCTTACCGTGTTCTGTCAATGCTTAAAAAAAATTCAGTTTCTACACGACCCTGGCTCTGTAAACAGCAACGCAAAGTAGCCTTCACAAATGCGTTTCCAATGTGGGGGGCGGGGCTAATGAGAGGGCAGCCTATGGCATTGAAACGAGAAGTGTTTTTGTTTTGATGTGAATTCAAATATCAACAATCTTTCTCCAGAATGACTTACTACAGTATATACCTTCAAGAGAATGGTGGAATTCCATGACCACAGTTCGATCGTAAACGCCCGACTCTCATCTGATGAGGCAGTTCTGTGACAGGATAAAGATCCATTTCTGATTTATACGTCATTTGCGGCGTAAGAACGACGGTGGTGTTGAACGTCTCCCAGTGGCTCATTTGGAAAGAATAGCCGGGAGGTAAATGGAGAACACGCCCATCTGAAATCACGCACGATGCCAGGGTCCCTACAGGTCTGTGTTGAGGCCCATTAAGAGTGACATCTGGAAGACACATTCTACAGCCTGGAGTTCCAATACGAACATGAACATGAACATGAACGCATCTACAACCCAGTGGCTGCTTAAATATAGTTATAATGATGTGTGTAAAAATAGAACACAATATAAAATTAACTAATATTTACACCTACACATGTCTAGCCAGCTTTCTGCAATGTTTTGATTACTAACGCAGACCACAGTAATGATTTTCCATTTTGGTAGTTTATTACAGGATAGTGTTCTCGCTCGATATGAAGATGTCCACCAAATCGCATCAATCAACCTCCTATAGCTTTGAATGGGCATTCTCATTTTCTAGGCTGGGCAAAATAAAAGCCTGTTTATTTATTTATACGCCATTAATACAGGCGATGGCCTGAAATCTGGTAGTGGCCTTCAGATGCTCTGCCAGAATCCACCTTATACTTACTCAGCAGTTACACTTCAAAGCATGTGACCACCGCAGACATACTGTACTGTATACTGCCGCACTCACAAGAGATCTTGTAACTCTGTACATCTTTACTAACATTTACTGGTCTAACTTTGCAGACTTGAAAAAGGATGAAATTGGCTTAAAGGCAAACAATCCAAGGTTGCTGAAATGGTGAATACCACTTTGCCAGTCCTGATAGAAAATGGTTAATCCATATAATCCACTAGACAATTCAAGTGCATATGGGGCAATTGTGTGGGGAAAAACATCTCTGCCATTCATAGTGAAACTGCTTTAGATTTGGAAGAGCACACTTTGTTAAGGTGACACCTCAAATTATATAAACATACTAATTTGAAAATGGAAACAGTATGCAAGAACACACTCAACTTTACTCACGTATTACAAAATCACACTTTACAAAATCGCTCTGTTTTATAAAATACAGTATAATCACGACGAATGACTAATAAAACTAAAACTGCTACTAGGAATGCAGCAGCGTTTACTGTTATTTACAAGGTTCAACAAAAGTAGCACAAAAAAAAAAAGTATTTAAGTCATTAACAAGATAAGGTATGATAATGTCCATCAAGATGTAGGCTCATAACTCGCTCTGACAAATAGCTTTGCATTCCCTCAGACAAACAATATGTCTAGGAGCGGTAACTCAGCATCGATATAAATTCAATCTTGTTCTCATCTCAGGAATACACAGCAGCACCACTTCAGTGGGTGACCCATCCATCACCAGCCTCTCACACACATTTCTTTGCTGGCAGCTGCAGTCCCAACTCCTGCCATCGCTGGTGAATGGCGTCTTCACTGTAGACGTTTCCTTTGAATCTGAAGCTTGCCGTCACTGACAGCCGCGCACAAAACAACAGGCTTTGAAACATGTATGCAACAAAGGGTTTCCCATTCACGGGGAAGGTGTCAAAGGCATGTCAAGTTAGAATCTTGACATGTTTTGATAGGCCTCACCGTACAGTGCATGGCCTAGGTCAGGACTTTGAACCGAGTTTACAAAGAACATATCTGTCACTCTTATGTTTATATGGCTTGTTTTCCCCGATGCCGCTGAATCGGTCGATCACGCGGTATACACTTGAGAGGAAAACTAATTTCAGGTGTCCGATTTACAGAACATGCCAGCGTTTTGGCAAGAAGCCGAAGTGTTCGGCTTCTTGCGCCATAAAGACGTGGTCAACAACATGAGTTTTACATTCACCTTACATTCAGCTTGCTTTGAGTCAAGTGAGCTGCATGCAGCTTGCTTTGAATCAAGTAAGCTGCATGTAGCAATAACAAAGACATCATAAGTAACACTACATACTGTATAATGTTAATAAGGCTATAATTCCCAGTGTTTTGGCACCAGAATTATGACCGTTATATCTACTGTACCTTTACTAAAACAATAAAAAAGGGTGTACGTGCATGTACTGAGTCTGACATTTACAAGTTGTTTGTGTTGCCTCAAAGGGACACACCTCAAATTGTTTTGGGAACTACCCTTGTGGTTGAAACTCATGGCATGATTGCCCTTCCCTCACTCTCCCTCTACCCATAGAACATTCCTACACTCTTAAGCTTCTCAGCCTCTCCCAGGGAGGAAATTCAGCACGTTATATATTACTTTTCTGAGTACTAATACGTATTGTTAAGTGTAATGTTCTTATTCTCAACTTGGGTTAATGGAAGAAAGATTTAAACATATCTGTCTTCATCCCGCATGTTAATCTTTGTTGTTAACACGTGTAGGTCAGAGGCACATAAGATTGATGGATCACCCCCGATAAGGGGGTGGGGCAAAAACATCACTTCCTTGTCACAGTTATGTCACATGACATAACTTATTTTGGTTAATACGCCACATTAAGTATGATGGAGCAGGTAGGGGTTAGACATCTTTCTCTAGGACAGAGGTTCCCAAGACCCACCTAGAGAGGACTTATCTATTTAGAGACCCACAAAACACCAATTACCGCTAATGTAATTTTCAAAAACCTATCCATTTTAGCTAATGCTATACCTGTGTGTGCTAATGGTTAGCTAATGCTATACCTGTGTGTGTGCGCCAAATAATTTTGAGCAGAGTGCTCCAGAATCTATGAATCACGTGGCTAAATAGGATGTCATCCAATCAGGAACAAGTAGGCTATTTTGCCACAACCTTACTCAAGACTAATGAGTGGAACAACACAATAGTAAAGCACTGAAGCCTTTCATTGATATTCTTCCTCATTAAATCAATGGACACTTGCAATTTTTGCACCCAACTACCACTCAGTGACCCACCTGTGGGTCCCGACCAACAGTTTGAAAACCGCTGCTCTAGGACACTGGCATGTCTGGCAACGACCATCATTAGATCGAAAGGGAACCACTATCCAACTCCATATTTGCGTTAACAAACAATTGTAAACTAAGACCTGGGACAGAATTGTCAGGTTCTGGGGGCTGCTAACATAGAATCAAGGAGCTTACCTTTAAGCTATAAAACTAATCCAGTGGTACAGGTAACTCTATTTATAGAACACCTTGGAGCCAAGGCTTTTGAGTGTAAATGTTGTCTGCATCTGCGGGCGGCCTGGCAGATTGCCTGCCTGCTCTGAGCCTATATGAAGCAGCCGGTCAGGCAGAGCACAGAGATCCAGTGGGAGCAAGGTATTTCCTGGGGGAGCTACCTGTCTTGTTAAAATAAAGGACCCCTTGCAAAAGGAGGTCAAATGCTTCATTTAAGAAACACAGAGTGGAGCTTCAGAGACCCACAGACTGATAAATGATTTGCATCACTGAGTCACGTATGAGGTCATTGCAGGGCCAGAATGCAAGAGTCTCCGTAGAGGCCAGAGAGGGCATGTATTTCCTGCACTGTGGCTGGCCTCAAAGACACATGTTGGTAGCCAATCACAGCACTCCACCCCCTGTCTGGGGCAAAGACGCTCAGACCAGTCGGAGTTCTACAGATAGACAAATTAAGGGGATATTCAGCCATGGAATTTGGCTTTGGCATGGAATATGGCATGGAATTTGACTAGCTGCGGGATAAAGGGGTGCAAGAACATTTAATTTTCTGCTAAATATGAATAAGCCAAAGCACAGCACCTTGGCCTCCTGGAAAATATGAATTTGTTCTGGAAATATAAACTGAATTCTCAAGGATTGTGGCTGGGAATGAAATGTACCATTCTATTTTGAAAAGCTATTTGTCAGCAGTCAGTGTGTGTTTGAAAGCGTTACCTGCCATTGTCTATTGATGTGTGAGAGTAAACGTAAAATAGCAGAACTCTTGAACGTCTACATTTTGGGTACCTTGGGTGATGAAGGATGTTCCACTTCTCAAAATATTCTGTATATGCTTCATACACTGCAAATAAACAATCCTCTAACAACAGGAGCACAGAAATGCCAGCCAATATTTAAATCAAATTAAGTTTGACAATGTCTAATGTCTTCTAAGAAAACAATGGTTCTAAGAAAACGCTCATTTCATCTTTCAAACTGGCCTTCAATTGATGAAAGATGTATGGACAAGTAAGGGTTATGAAATGACTTCAGGCAATTAAACTTATAAGTGCGACTGTGCATTGAAACTGTCATTTAAAATGACGTCCTTCCTCAAGTGAAAGTCCAATCCCATATGGGAAGAGATGCCCAGAGAAATAATTTCTTGTTTGTATCAAAATCATTATAAATTGATTGATATTGTTTGATGTTACAACTGAGTGGAGTGCTAAAGGCCTCCCAGACCAGTCATGGCTAATACAGATTAATTTTCAAAGCTGTAATGGTTCCTGGGGTCATATTTACAACAAATGTAGTCCATCTGTAACACAAAGACATACTTATTTTCATAAACAGCGTGGAGTTGAAATGTGTTAAGTAATGATTTCTCCATTAATTAGCGTGCTCTTTCTCCATGGCTAAGCATTTTTCTGTTAGCTAATTGCAAAAACAGCCTCCCATGCAGTTGTTTGATAATGTGCGGCAAGCAGAGAGCGTGACGAACTGTTTATTTTCTTTGGGGGCATTAGAAATGAGCACTTCATCAATAGACAGAAGCTGAAAGAAGAATGAAGCTGTGTAAATCAAGAGCGTAACCAAAAACATAGTTTGACTTATATCTCTAACCATTTAAATTGCTCAAAGTGCTTGCCTAGTTGCGTAAGGTTTTGGTGGGAAGAGAGATTGAATACGATATAATGAAACAAACTGTCTGCTACGCACGCTACACCCATGCATGGCCTTGAAATCATTCTAATCATCCATCCCACTCACTGTGTAATAATACAGTGCAGAGGGGAAGAAAGAATTCTCTCTATAGTTTTTGTGGCCCACGTCTTTCTCCCTGCGCATTCTTCAAACTGGTAAGCAAACTGCTCAGTAGTGTGACATTGCATTGCCTGAGCATGCCACATGTCTAGCCCATAAACCCGACTGTCTACATTAACAACATGACAGAAGTGTTTGACAGTGCGTGTCCCTGTAAATCACTATTTCTCAAAATGGCAATTTGCACCCCCCTCATGGGCACATAGGAGGTACTACACTCACAGTAGAAATAGAAATAGTCATATTTGAATTTGAATAATACTGAACTTTAAACATAATCACTATAGTTTTGGTGAAATGTGTGTGTGTGTGCGTGCGTGTGTGTGTATTACTAAACCATCAAATTGTAATTTTTTTGTGTGTATTTTTGCCTATTTGCATGTACAGTACAGCCACCTTTTGTATCGAAAATAAATGCTGTAATCCAGTAAAGGTTTGAGAAACACTGCTAATTAAACAATACAATTTATGTATGCCTAGAGACAAGTTTTGAAAGCTGTGTGCGCATGAATAATCTGCTGTCAGGTTTGTTATAATATTGACATATATAGGCTACATTATCACAAACACTAATGTAAATAGCGAGCTAACAACAGTCCTCTTATTTTGAAATGTGATGCCACCTGCAATTGCATTCATTCACCTACAGTATGACCATTCCCATCTCTGCTTTTCTACATCATAAATTGTGAAAACAAATAATGATATGTGCATTTTTTTAAATGAACAAGATCAGGTGTGAAGTCATGATCTGTTTATCAAAATTATCTAAAAGCAGAAGCAGACGAATTTGACCAATAAATAATGCATAATAGGCTACACCCGCACTCGTATTCGCATGCGTGGACGCACCTCGCACTGGACAGGCTAATTGCCAATACAAAGGGAGGGTGGTGGCGGGGTTGGTTGCAAGAAAAGCACAAAACCCAATATAAGAATGCTGACTTAAAATTATATGTTGGCTGTCATGGTTGTTTGACAAAAGAAGAAACGAACCATTTCTACGTCCATTTTTCTGTTTCTTTTGTTTTGAAAAAAAATATTTTGTTATGCTGTGGTTCGCAGTATTTCTGGAAGGAAAGGAAAACATCCAAGCAATGTATCACAATTGACCAGTAACAAATGTTTTAAATGCAGAATACTATACCCATAATGTAGCCACCTCGGAGAAACGCAAAAGCGTTATGCGTAATATAATAATAAATCCTTTATAGGTGTTTCACATCTGAAAAGTGCCGGTTGGTTATAAACTGCAGGTTCTCGTTTACTTTAATCCATAGGAAGAATACTATCCCATTCGTTCTAAGAGCAGCGCTTTGAACCTGTTATATCGCTCCAGCATTATTGGTTTTATGAGGACACGTTAAACTGATTCAGTGTAGATCTAAGGGCTGACATATCATACATACATACACAATTTACGTGAATGGAAACGGCACGAGTAAACGAGACCATTGGTAATAACTAACAACAAACATGAGAATTCAGGTGTTGACTTCACCAAAAAGAGCAGATGAGCAACATCATACTTAATATTAAACCATCAAATAACATGCAAATGAATGAAACGCCATACCATCAGTTTCTTCTTGGACTATTCAGCGCTACACAGCCACGCGGATTAAAAAACTTCTGATTGAATTCCACATCGCGTACGGATAACGTAAGGGACGTGCAGCCGTGTTGCTGGCGGTACATGTGCGCCTAAAGTTAGAAGTGTGTGCGGTCGAAGGCGCTACTCTTGTTGTGACCGTTATTTATATATAGTTCTATGGTTGTGACAGCTCCTGTCGTGGACTATCGCGCTCCCCTTCTCTTGCTCACTCTATTTGTGAATCACCGTTTCCACGCCCCCCATCTCTCTCTCTCTCTCTCTCTCTCTCTCTCTCTCTCTCTCTCTCTCTCTCTCTCTCTCTCTCTCTCTGTCTCTCTCTCTCTCTCTCTCTCTCTCTCTCTCTCTCTCTCTCTCTCTCTCTCTCTCTCTCTCTCTCTCTCTGTCTCTCGCTCAAGTTGTGGACGGGAGGTTCAGGGGGAGGGTGTGTGAGAGGTGAGAGTGAGAACAGCTGGTGATTGCTGGCAGGCTATTGAGACCAAGTATAAGCAATAAGCATATGTGTCATTGTAGGCTACATTGTCATCATTTGCTATGTTAAAGGTGTAGTAAGCGATTGTAAGCTAACGCACTTTCTGTAAAATTCAGCGAATATAACCTCACGGTTCGCTAGCTGTACAGTATGTAGACCTACAGTGTGAGCTGAAAACAAATCTGGGATTTCTATACCGCCCTGGATCTAGAACACAAGTAAAGTGGTACAAACTGCACCACACAACATCTATCCCAGCCTTGGCAATGTCTGTACAAATATGGGGTGGAGAGCTTCTGAGGGAGCCCCAAATGGCATTGAAGGTTGAGGTGTATATTTGTTGATCTAGCTAAAGGTATAGTCAGCTATTGCAAGCTATTTGTAAACTAATACACATTTGGTCGAATTCACCAAATATCTCCTAGCATTTCGCTATCTTACCATTCTCTGTGAGTGTGAAAAAAGAATCTGATACTGCTACACAGCCCCGGCCCCCTAAATAAAAACAAAGTGGCAAAACCCGCTCACATTAACAAAGCCGTAGTAATAAGATTTGCTTCGGAATGCGTTTCGATGTGTGGAGCGGTGCCGCGGACACTATGTACAGTAAGTTGTAACGCTGTAGCGCAGCAAGGCCACATTCAGACGTAACTTTTTTTTTTTTATTAAAAGCGATGGCCCGGGCATGTTTATTGTAGAAAAAAAAGCAGCTGATTCAGTTGTTACGATTGTTATGGGAAACAGCAGGTCTCGCTTCCCTGCTTGCGAACTGTCAAAAAACCGGATGACGTAGGGCATTTTCTTCTGAGAAGTTGAACTCTTTTCCACTGAAAAAGAAGCCCAGAGTTGCTGAATAAAGCGTCTGTGGCAGCGTTTACTTTAATCCCCCATGGCGCTTTTAAAAACACGGTCTGCTCCATAGGGTTATAATGTAAAGCAGGCCGACAGCTTCCAGAAATAAGTTACGTCTGAACGCGGCCTAAGTGTTACGTTACAACCTCCCTCCAAGGCTGCAACATAAATAGGTAGACCCCACACGCGTCTTAAAGAAAGTTAACTACATGCATTAACATAATATAAAATAACCAAACTATATGGAGTGTGTCAGTCTGTAAGTGAATGCAATGAATTATGTGGTGCATGTTGTATGCTAAGAGGAACACAACACAACTGTGCTCCCAGCAGACTCAAATAACATCTGCTCAGGTGATGCTCATCATGGCAACGATGCTGCTCCCTGTCCTCGCAGGGCAGGGATGTCACAGTAAGTTACATAAACATCACTCTCCGACACCTGAAGGATGCTCTAGCAAAAGATGCTAGCGCCCTTGGGCTTTTAGCCTCCTCGACGGAGCGCTCACCGCTTACACGGGAGATCTGAGATTGAGTCCCGATGTGGACAAACTCAGTTATACGCCTACAAGAACCTGCAATTGAGTTCATGTTTCTGCCACACACACACACACACACACACACACAAGGGATATCTTGGGCCCCATGTAAATGTTGGAAGAACCCCAGCAGAGGTGCACCTGATGTATTAGTGGCTATTCATTATGGAGAAGGCTGACAAGTCACTATAAAACCACAATTTACAGCATCAATTAAAGCTTGCATCTGCACATGGCCCATCGGTGAGTGGTTTCTCAACCAGCTCATTTGAAGACTATGTTGTTGTTTCATTTCAGCTTCCAGTAACTTGACACAAAATAGCCCACAACGTCTTGGCAGAGTGGTCAGTTAGTCAGCAGTGGATGCCTCAGCATATCACATTACCTGCTCGCTAACACACTTCACAATTATTTCTCCCAGCGAGAAGCAGTGATAACAACAACTGAAAAGGTTATACAGTAATCCCAGCTGTTGCAGAAGCAGCTGATATGCTTGCATTGCACGAGGCCTGCTTTGTAATAAGTCAGGCAGTGAGTCATACCTGCTGGCGACTCTCTTTGTCTGCTTGATATACCCCTGGAAAGTTAAGCTGTCATAATTAAAGCATGTCGAGTCGTTTTATTTCACATATGGTACCACAACATGTCTATTTTGTTTGCTTTAGTCTGGCATGTGCTTGAGCAAAAAAGTCTCTCTCTCTCTCTCTCTCTCTCTCTCTCTCTCTCTCTCTCTCTCTCTCTCTCTCTCACTCTCTCTCTCTCTAACAC